>CACRXP010000880.1:66964-98919 GCA_902702965.1 Spirometra erinaceieuropaei | reverse complement strand
CCCCTCCTCCTCCTCCTCCTCCTCCTCCTCCTCCTCCTACCCCTCTCTGGTCACTTTCAGACTAACTAGCATAATAGTCTGCTCGGTGGATACCGCTGGGATAGGCCAAGAGCACTAGGTGACAAATCGTTTTCATACCGCTGCCAGTGATCCTTGTACCGAGGACTGACCCATTCATCACAATGGCTCAACAGTCCTTGCTACTTGTCGACAAACGATGCAACAGTCAACGACGCTATCTCATCGAACAAGATAGACATTTGTACCGCAAAGCCTTGCAATGGAGGCGTTCTTCAGTGCAAGCCAGCATCGCTAGAACCTCCAGAAAGCGATTCAATCCTCACTCCTACCAACCAGACTACGTAGATATTCGCAATGATAGAGACTGACTAGATATTCAAGAAGAGAACACATAGTAAATGGGCTAATTAATGATTTATTGTCGGAATTCACAGACATTGGTCATACATATTTACCAACCCCAACCCCAACCATGATGGTGGTGGCAACAGTGGTGGTGATGGTGGCAGCAGCGACGCCAACAGCATCCGTGGTGGTGATGACAGCCACAGCCACCCCACCAACCGCCGCCGCAGGCTGGAGACACTGCACCCTCGTCCTCCTTCGCACTCACCTCCCCCTCTGGTTCCTCCTCGTCCTCCTTCCTAACCGTTTTCGACAGGGTCATCTGCGCCAGGACTGCCAACACCAGCAATGTGAGAAGCAGTTTCATTGTCTTAGGTTGAGATGCTGTAGACTAGCTGACGATTCAAACACATCCACTAGTCCTCCTTTTATAGCTGGATGTGGAGGAAGAATTTATGGGTTTGTTTGACACTGCGCTACAGGAATGCCTTTTGTTACTTGGTAGTAAGCGAACATGTGAGTAAACAAGGCGAGTGTTGCTGTTGTCTGAGCTGATTTTGGCGCATGGTAGATGATTGGAGTTGGGAGAATGCTCGATGGCTTGTTTTGAGAATTAAGCATGTTGGTGTTTACTGCTGGTATTGCGGACGGAGGGTTGGTTTTCATTGTGGTGTCCAAGTCTTGCCGTTGCATCATTTCGGCTACTGACACTCCGGCTATTTCTTATTACGCTGATGGGAGACGGGCGGTGTGGCCATTTCTGGCTTACTTCCCGTCATCAGTCAGCTTTTAGGTTTGGGAAGACCTGTGACTCCAATGCACGGTCTTTTGATTTTTATTATTCCTACGCGCTTACCACTGACTCCTTGTGGTGTCGCCTTCGATCGGCTACGCCAGATGAATTTTGAATGGAGTCTCAAATCAGAAGGGGAGGCATACATATCTTCCATAAGTCCCACTGTAGAACTTGCTATTTGACATTCCGGTAGATGCATGCAATTTTGGCATATTGTCACTTGGTTTTTTTCACAGTAAACAAACACCGCAGTGAACATACACTAAACATTGCCCTTTTTGTTTCTGGCTGGAATTATTTCCGCATATCTTGGATTGGTGAAAGTCCGTCTGGTCTGGTTTGCTACATTTCGTATTCAGTTACTCAAAAAATCGACCAGTTCGACCTCTGCGACAGGCCTATTCATGGGCTGGACCGCTGAGGCCAATTTTCGATTATTAACGTGCGAGTAAATTCGTTGCCAGATTTATTAGTGTACATGGATTAATTATATTGGCGCGTTAAGTTAAAGGTAACTGCGTTCTGGCACTCCTGCTTTACTTGCAGTCGTGTGCATTCCATTTGACATAATTGCGATTATTTTTTACTTCCCGACTGCCCTCCGCGGGGATCTTTTTCCAGGAATGAGGTTTCCTCTTATTAAAAAATTTCGTGTGTGTGATGCAGAACAATGAACCAATGGGGCGGTCTTATGCTGGCAGGAAACGACCTATCACGCCTCCTTCATGGTGATCAACTTCTATGAGCAGTGGATTTGGATGCTGGAAGTAGTTCTTTGGCTTTCAACAGTACGCTGTGCCCGGAGGCGCCCCGCGTGTCCAAGTCAAAATCGTAAATGCATGATACTAATAGGGCAAGTGGGAGTTTTATAATTGTTTCTGCTCGCCAAACCACCAACATCGGTAGTGAACGGGTGTTGGGCGATGAGGCGGTGAAGGCTACGGTTGGGGGGTAGCATGCATGCACTCGAATTCTGCAGCTGCGCATTTCGGACTGCATCTACTGTAGATTCACTCGGCGTGATCCGCTCATTCTCCGGTCCGTTTCTGTGGCAGGAGATCGCGAAGCTTCGGAGGTCGGAGATGCATTTCACACGGAAACTTGACTTGAAAGGCAGGCATTCTAAGAAATATAATTTGAAGATGGTAGGTTCTTTGGGAAAAGTAAGAGCTTTATTAGTAAATTTTCGACGTCGGCTGCCCGACTCGAGTAAACAGTTGGAAAAAAAATCAATACCTCTCCGGCGATTCTGCCAGCAAGCGTCCATCGCATAGCTTATTGTGTATCGATCGATTCTCGTCTATTCCCCTTCTCCTTGAGATTCTTGTACACGGCGTCTACGTCAATATGTCGATTAATGCGTGACTCATCCGAGGGCATGGCTTCAAGAAATTATCGGCTGTCCTAAATGCCACGGCGCGCCTGCGTTTACGGGAAAACGAGGCGGGGCGAGGGACAACTGGGAGTTACTCGCTCTGAAACTTGATTGTTAGACATTCTGCAAACTTAGTCAAACTGATGCTGAACCCTGCATGCGATTTTCGCCTTCGCTCCTTGCGTTTATAACACAGGTCGTCCGGCTGGGAGGAGGATGGAACGTGTTGGTCTGGGGTTAGCAGCCGTCGACACGTCGACAAGCTTCATTGCACCAACTGCAATAAACGGGTAGGCAGGCTGGCCAACACCTGCAATCAGAGGGCCTGGAATGCACGGGGAGTCACGTACAGCTTTGGACACTCACGGCAATCACAACTGTGCTAAACAACGGTAGTGTCTGACGCAAAAGCACAGGACAAAAATACATCATTGGATGGACCCTTAGTGTGCATAAGGTGGTGGGTCGAAGCCGAGAGCTGGAAGATAGCCTTGTAGACAGGAAGTGGACTTTAAGTACACCTACATCGGCGGTGGGGTCGTGTTGCGAACTGTTGGCACCATGCTAAACACAGGCGAGCCCCAAAATTTTCGGCGTATTGACACTTTTTATAACGTCCTGATGGCCATTTATCACCGCACGCCCTCGAACACTCATGATTGCTGTTAAGCCGCCCCTATAAATCGGCAGAAGCTCGCCGTCAAACGGGGGAGGGAAGCATGATAATGGCATGCACGCTCCCCTAGGAAGCAACGGAAACCCGGAAGCCCAGGCGTGCAACGAGTTTCGGAATAGCATTATTGTAACTCTCTTCCCCCCAGCTAACCCATTTATAAAGAGCCATTAAAAGTCAAAGCATGCCGAAGAAAAGGTCCTGCCTAACAGTAGTGCCTGTCACATGGGCCGAAAAACAAGTTTTTTTCTTCACGAAGGGGCACTGGATCCTTAACTCCATAGGGCCTGTTATGCCACAGAAACTTCTGGTAGGCGGCGCCTGCCTCCTAGTCTAGTCATTCACAGGTGGCGGCTAAGTGGATCCGTTTTGGGCAAAGGCCAGCTGCGAAACAAGCAACTGTCGACCATGCGACTGGCAGGCCACCAATCTGACGGTATGTGAAGGGTGTTGCTTGTCCTCCGGGCAATTCCTGGAAAACCAGCCTGCTTTCCCTACGAACGAGCGAACCAGAGCATAGCATGCATTCACGAGACCGGCCCACACAGCCGCTGTTCGTTTTTTCAAACGAACGGAACGGGTGTAAAATATGAAATATGGTAGGAGGCGCTCACCGATCGTTCTTACGGAACTCACTCGTTCCGTTATGCCTTATGAGCTCTCTCTAGAGCCCAAGCAACGGCCGCAAAGCGGCGCATGATATGGGCAGTATGTTATTACCGACAAAGATCGATCGGTGAGCGCCTCCTACCATTGCATATTCCCGATCGAAACCGACAGGGCAACGGGCTCGTGGCCCAGTGGTTAGAGGCGTGGACTTCTAACTACCAGGTCGCGAGTGCGAGTCTCAGGTGTTCCGCACTTCGGGGTTGGGTATGACTGGCTGAGGACGGCCAATAAGCCATAACTGGCCATTCCAGTCTCCCTTGTCTTTGTCGGTAATAACATACTGCCAATATAAAATATATAAGATATAAAAAGGAGGTCTCCCACTCCTCTGACTTCTCTCTCCTCCCCCTAAAAATTACCGTATTTGATGTCGAAGCTTAAGGCAGCAAAGCGCAGGAGGACTCCTCAATGGTGAGTGGGAGTCTGACAACCTGAAATATTACCAACAGACAGTAAACCGCTGGGGCGACAGCTGCTGAATTTGGCCTGTGGTGGACGTTGCAGGCTGCGCTGATCGAAGCCCTCAAGTACAGTAGGTGGGCTAACTCATGAAATGTCGAACGAAATTCCTAAATGGGTTTTCGTCGCGAAAAGATTAATTAAGTAGGGTTGTAAAACTAATCATCGTGCGAAATAATTCTATAATTATTCGTTTACCTCAGGATGCCGGCTTTCGAACAAACTTCTTTTCGGCTGCATACAAAGACCACACTCTGTAAAAAAATAACTACATAAGTAGCAGTCATTTTTCTCATTGATTTTCGATGCCCTTAAAAACTCAATTATATTTCATGGAAAACATGCATAGAAATATTCATTCTTTTTCTCATTCAGTAGAACATGACGTCTTCTTTCAGTTTTATACCCGAAAGCGGAGTATAATTCGGTTTTCAAAAACTTTTCCAGTTCCGAATAATTTTGAACCCGACCTGCCGTTACAGTTGCATTCAGGGTTTCCAAACTACAAGCCGTATATTTTCCGCGTATGGAAAACCATACATTTCTCTACGATATGAAAATAGGACCATATGAGGTTCATACAATTTAGCCGTGGATTTGAGCCATACTGTTGACTTTACAAGCCACATTGGTAAATGCGGAGACATGACGTTTTATGAAAGGTCACTTCACCGTATTAAAAAAATCTCACAATTAGAAACTTTTTTAAAGACCAAATTTTAATCTTCCTTTGAGTATAAAATTGAAAGAAGACGTAATTTTCTACCGAATAAGCAAACTAGTGAGTATTTTTATGCCTGTCTTCCACGAAATATACTTAAATTTTTGAGGGCATCGAAAATCAATGATAAAAATGTATGCTACTTATGTAGCCATTTTTTGCAGAGTGGGGTTTTTGCAGCAACCGAAAAGAAATTCGTTCAGAAGCCGGCATCCTGAGATAAATGAATTATTATAGAATTATTTCGCACGACGACTAGTTTCAAAACTCTACTTAATTAATCTTTTCGTAACGAAAACGCATTTCGGAATTTTGGTTGACATTTCTTGAGCTAGCCCACCTACTGTATGCCCGAAAATGGAATGGACTGCTGCAAAGGGATGCCAGTCGTTTTTTTTTGATCGACGGCTTGTGTGTGTGTGCAAGCATATGTCGAGGTACAGTGTGGCGACGAGCGCCGGGAGTAGTGCCAGAATATACCACCTGTCAGTCGATAGTTCGACTGTCGCAAGCAACGACGTCAAGTGTGCCACTTTCTCGGGGTCGACCGAACTCTCTCCTCTCCTCTACCCATCCGGTTCCGGTGACAGGATACTGACAGGGGGACCGGAGATGAGCACGAAACAGTAGCCAGTAGGACGCAAATGGGGTGGAGTCACGACCTAGCGTGAAGAGAGAACGCGGCTACGCATGGCAGCGTAGGCCAAGGCAACTGTGAAATGCAACTAAGCGGGACTTTCTTCAATGGGGTTTCAACAGTTATAGGCACCGAACAAACTCTCTACTCCCAATCCCCGAATCATTTTCAGCCTGATCAGCCATTGCATCAGCGTTTAGCAATTTCAGTCTACAAGGTGCATGCTTTCCTCGTAAGGAAAATCATATATTCCTCTATACCTTTAAGAAGATACAGCATAGAGTTCATGGAATTTTGCAATGGATCCGGACTGTGTTGTACATTTAACGAAGAGCATTAGTAAACGGACATGTGCGGTCTCGCACGCATGGACATCGCGGTCTTAAAAATCTCATAATCAGAAACTTTTTTAAAACCTTAATGCACACTTTCTTCGGGCATAAAATATGAAGATAATGTGATTTCCTCCCAAATGAGCAAAATAAAGCATATTTTGGAGCATGTTCTCTATAAAATGTATTTAAATTTATAAGACCATCGAAAATCAATAGCAAAAATGCATGCTACTTAAGTAGTCATTTTCTACCGAGTGTCGTTTCCGCAGGAGGTCAAAAAGAAGTGCATTCAAAAGCCGACATCCTGGGGAGTCCAAAATGTTATAGGGTTATGCTGCATGCTAAGCAGTATAACGACCCCACTTAAATAATCCTTCCTAATCGGAAACGCAATCCAGAATTTTGGCCAGCATTTCATGAGATCGGTTAGGCACTGTCTGTACCGAACAAACTCTCTACGCATGCTGAATTTTTGCAGGAACGGCTCCCGTAGTTTCCGCTCGCATGCATTTAATTCGTAAGGGAAAGATGAACAAAGGCATGAATTTCTTGAAATTTCTTGGTTAAGAAATGTCGAGTACAATGACTATACAAGCGAGCTGCAATGAGCATGCGTCTTCGAAATAGGACCAAGCGTTTTTACGTAGTCTCAAACCGTCCACTTGGAATGAATGTTCCCAGAAAGTCATTTCAGGAAACCTTATGCATTTTTATGAGGGAACACTCGGAAACGCATGAGCGGAACTACCTTCAGCAAGCACTGCAATCACCAGCCGTCCACACCCCAAGTTCAGACTGGGGGGGGGGGGGGACCTGAGCTTTGAACGCTGATCACTTAAACATCGAGCACTGGAGCCAGATGCTCTATCGCGTGGGATGTTGGGTCCCTGGTATATAAAATAATTAATTCCCGAAACGGCTGATATTACTGCCTTAGACCTAGACGGGGCAGAAGGATACCAATACTGATCCCATCTCCAGTAGGGGTGATTCGGAATTGACCCTGATGCATAAGGAGATGGAAGGGAGATTAGTGTCGATCCAGCACGACGGTTCCACACTAGTAATAGATTTTACGCGCTTTAATCGGCCACCATATACTGAAAATCGTGGCGTTGAGGGTTTCAAGTCATTGAACTGACTCTCAGTAACTGAGGCCCGGACTGTAATGACCCCACCATCCTTGCGATATCCGAAGTTCCACTATGAATTTTAGCTCGCTCGGATCGCGCTGCAGTTCGAGTCCAAGTTCAGTGACACCCGAGTGCCAAAAAGTTCCAGGAGGAAAGGTGGTCCGTACAGTTCGTTGGGTTTTCTGCTGCGCATGGGTCAGGCGTGAACTGGCAGCGGAAACGCTCGACAGTTCCGTCGGAGGCTGGGTGTTAAGCTCTCCATCGAGTTCGTAAGCGGGATCAGATCGGGTGCCTCGACCGCCCGTAAGCACAGCTGGGACACCTAACATGGCAAAGGCCTTAACGAGAGTATTGGCCTCCACACTCAGCGAAGGTATGGCTTTAATCCAGCTGGTAAACTGATCGATTCAGCTAAGATATATCGCTTTCAGCTGGAAGCAAACGGGCCTATGAACCTGCGTCGTGACTGAGGTAGACGTCTGATAGAGAGTTGTTGTTACGCCCAAATCTATTCTGCTGACAGTTCAGACACGCCTGTGCCAAAAATTGGACATCCTTGTTCCTGCCAGATCAGAACAGATCTTCCTGCGAGAAGCTTACGGGAGGTTCAGATGTCGGGACGAGAGTTCAGGAGGAGGTTGAAATACGGTTTGACGCACGGAACTGGGCACGGAGAGGCGATGATAAGGAGCTGAAGCGTCGCAAATTGTTTACTGATATCGGTGGTCAGGGAACCGTCCAAAACTGGAAACCAATAACCACCTTGTCGCGAGGACAACCGACCAATAGTTGCTCAGCGACCATGGCGACAGAGTTGACCCCACGTGAGAGCTGGCGAACGGAGAAAGAAGATCTTGATAGCACGTCAGCCACCTCGTTTTTTGGACCATCAACTAGAAGGATGTCTGTGTTTGTTTATAAGATCTAGTTCAGATGGGTGATCTCGTTCAAATTGTACCTCTCTGGGTAATATCGAGTAGCTCACCTCGACGACCTGTAGTCTGTGATGATCCTGAAGTCACTACCCTCGGGAAATTGAGGGAAATGTTTATCGACCAAGCGGATAGCTAGGAGTTCGCGACCCAAAGTGCCGTAACGTGTTTTGGCCCTCGAGAGCGATTCTTGGAGCAGGAGGCTAAGGGCAGGATGGGAAAGGTGGAATACCTTGGGGAGTATTATTTGACATAATTTTTTTCTTCCAGAGACAGTCTATACCGCACTAAAGTGGCCTTTGGCTAAACCATTTAGCGAGATTCCTCCCAACTGAGTCAGCAAGTGCATCCGTATTCTGGGACGCTTACGCCTTTTCTGTCGAGCATTTCTGTGCGTTATAAGTACTGGCAGTAGCCATAAATTATTTCCCACAGGCGCACTGAAGACTAGAGCGGCGCCTTCTACGTTATTTACTATCGCCAGCCAGGCCCACGTGATGCCTGAACTCGGCTCGCCGAGGTCATTGAAATGGACCGGAAGTCAGATGGGACTGGTGTACAGGTGAGTACAGGTCCTCCGTGTTTTACTCTCAGTCCATTCTAGAGCCCCCGCAGACAGAGCATGGCGACTGCCAACCAATGAAGGGCAAGCGTTGCCGACGAAGGCGAGAGGAGAATGAAACGACACCTGGAAGTGAGCGGGGAGGACCGCATTGAGCTGAAGGAACAAAGAATAACGGAAGAGGTTTATATTAGGCATTGTTTGTTCCCGCGAGAAACGGGCGACATCTTGATTCTTCGCAACTAACTAAACCGGAAGTCCAGTCTTCACACCAGTAACAGTCTGTGTACTCTATCTCTCGAAAATAGCAGACACTCCTAGTTTGTATTCCACTGGCGCCCAAAGGGACGCCTAAATGATTTGTTCTGATCAAAGCGATAATGTCCACTTGAAGTAGAGGCTGGCAGAAACTGTTTTTGGGCAAATGCCTGCTGAGCCCGATCTTGTTTCACCATGTTCAAAGTCCTTCCGGCTGCATAATCGACTTCTCTATTCGTGACCTTGTCTTGACCTTTGGGGTGCGACCCGTCTTCTGTAAATTGCGTCATTCTATCCCTTTTTGGCTTCAGGTACCGCCTCCATTCACTGGTCTAACGGCCACTTTACAGAGGCCACTGTTTTCATCCATCCACTGACAAGACCCACGGCTAGTCGTGGATACATTCAATATTGTGACATATAGTTTCCAGTCTTGAGCTGGCAGCGTTTAGCTCTCTGTGCCTGCAATAGAATGCCAGATGGTTTCTTCGTCGACATAGAACCTAACCACAAATAGAAGGGGATAGCTGACTTTCAGGTGCACACCATGTGAGTTGTTTTGCTGTCTGACGTTCCGAGTATCGATTTTGTCTATTCCCCTTCGGTTGCCCGGAGTCATAGGCAAAGCTGGCATATTTAAAAGCGATACCGGGGCATCCCATCACACGCCTAGTCTGGACCGTCATTGCGGTTAACTGCGCAACAACTAATGGTTCGGAATTTAGACCCGAAATCGCAGATGGCAACCAATATCGTCCGAATAGGGTACAGCTCCAAACTGGAGGGTCATGAAACCAGACATTTGCAAAAGGCGAGCCTACAACCAACAAATCACTCGAACGCCGCATAGGACTGTCCCCAGCTTCTGTAGTACTGCACCACCACGTGGCAGCAGATTAAGCACATATGAAATCTGACATGGCATGCAGATATGTGGTGCACCAATCATTGTTGCGGTCAACGACGACTAGGGTCGACAAGAACGCCGGTGTACGGTTCTCCCACTACCGGCAACACCCAGATATGCGACAAGTGAGATGTGCACATGACTCTGCAGTCTCAGAAACCAAAATATTTGGTTTTACCCAATATCAAACATTGGCTTGAGATGATTTCTACTAAAGAAATCATTTGCCACTTATGCGCAATAAAATCAACTAGAGTAGCAGGAGTTTTGAGGCGCTATAGTACGTAATAAACGCTGTCCACTTGGGCATTTTTGCATAGAAGTCCTTTAGAGGAATCTTCCACAGAAGATCCCTTTGCAAATATGTATGACTACAACTGACGGCGGGCTCCAAATAACCCCAGTTTTAGAATAATTCGCAGCTCTTGATTTCAATGGGCGTTTCAGCACTCTCAGCTCTTACTGGGAGAGGGTGTAGCGGACGGCCATCATAACCGGTCTGGCGTCATTGTTGAAGACCTCGCTGCCCCAATGTCATTCACCCCTTTGCAGTGAGCCGTTGCAGACGCGCTGACCTGAAGTCACACGATCGACAGTTCGGGCACACCTGCGTCCGCACAGCCGCAGCTGCCCATGCGGCCACTTGGACGTCCCTCCCTCCTGCAACCGCAATCTAAGCCACTGGGACGACACCCCTCGGCAAATGCAACACATACTGACTGGACACACCACTTGAGCTGGGCCCATGAGCCTACAAAAACGACTGCCACCATTATCTCAGGGACTCTCAGGCCTGGCTGGACGCAGTCTACACCAGCTCTGGCTTCGCCAGTGGCCACTGCCGACTGAGAGGACAACTCCGGGTTTTGTGCGCAATAAACCCCTCATTCTGGTGCCTTTCTCTCCCCAACATAGGATTTGCTCTGATTATGGTAGCGCTCAAAATGCCCACATTCACACCGCCTAGCCTCCAACAAGGGCTCCTTCCTGCAGTCGGGTCAGATCAGGGGGTAACAAGTCCGCGTGACCTGGAGGATACCACCATTGGAAACCGATTGCACTCGCAAGGAAACCGATGCACACCGATCAATTTCAGCAAATGAACCCTGCACTACCACTCTTGCTGCGGATGAAGTTGTCACCCTCCGCCCCCCCCCTCACGAGGTGTCTTTATAATGAAGGAACTTTCGTTTCGCTGCGGGGCAAGGGTGCTCCTAGTGGCAGTGGAGTGCAGCTCGCTCGGATACCCTGACTGCAGGAGCGGGGATGCGCTCGCCTCCGTGCTACCCTGGGACCCCAATCCCCACCCCATGCGGACGATGGTGTAGAGAAGAGCGACCAGTAATCAAGGGCTGCTGCCAAATCCGTGGAGGGGAGCTGCAGTTGAGGTTAGCAAACGTACGAGTTTCTGGTCGATAACCTGAGAAGTGTGAAGGACCTAACGGATCAGTAAAACTTAGTGGCTGACGTTTCGGAGGGTTTAGCCGGCTCTTCATCATCAAAGCGTTTTGCGCAAAAAAATCGACCAGGTTTTTTTTAAACAAACAGCCGAATTAGTTGGTCTTGAGCTGATCGGCTTTTATTTCTTCTTTCGCTGCCTTGGCCTTCCGGCTGTTGTCTGTGAATGTAGGCGGCCTTCTAAGTTGTGTGTCGTCACCTCAATGGGGGTAGGTTCCACTCGTGCTCCCCTTTTGAGTGAGTTAGTCGACGGGCCGTGTTTGTTCGGTATTTATAAGCTCCATGTGACCGTCTTGTCCTGGTCATGGTGTATGTTATGACGCAGGACCTTATAGGCCGCATGAAGGTCTAGATGCCTGTTGATGGAGTTGACACCTGAGTACCAAGCCTCAAGTGTGGGATGTTCTGTCTCTGAGGTGCCCTGACCTAAGACGGCTGCTCCTTGGAAGTCAGAACTGTGGCCAGCTTCTGCGATGTGGGTCGCAAGTTGTGAGTTTGGGTCTAGTTTCCGAGTTGCCAGTTTTTGCTCGTGTAGGTGGGTCTGCTATTTCCGCCCGGTTTCCCCAGCGTAGTTGCAGTCTCTATCGCTACAACGTATTTTATAAACAACTTCTGAGGTTTCAGTGGGTGGCAGTGTTTCTTTGGATTGTCTTTATGATGAAGAAACTTTCGTTTCGCTGCGAGAAAGGCTGCTCCTAATGGCAGTAGAGTGGAGGCGCTCAGATACCCTGATTGCAGGTAGGGATGCGCCCGATTCTGTGCTATCCTGGGGTCCCAGTTCCTAATCCTTGCAGGCGATCGCCGAGAGACAAGTGACCAGTAATCAAGGGCAATTGTCAAAAAGGTGGGAGGGGGGGACGAAGTGGTCGTTTCCGGAGCACTTGCCATCATTAGCCAGCACTGCACTCACCGCAAGCTGAGATATTTCGAAAGCTCAAACTCGATCTCCCCCTCGATCTCATCTCTCATCTCATCCCTCTCTTATACTCCTCCAAATCAAGGCAACAGCGCGGTATTTACCACCCAAATGCTTCCTGGGATTTCCGTGGCAACACTTTTAACTGATTTCACTGAAAGTCTATGCGTCGAGCTTCCTCAGGCGCAACATCGAATGAGGGAGCAGGACGCTGGTGCCCCTGTGTATGTACGCCATGCTGTTCTAAGAAGCAGGCAGCTTCTCGTTCAAGCTAGACACCGATGAAAATGGTCCAGACGAGCCCCCCTGAGCTCGTGCGGAGCAGGCCACATTACTCGAAGTAGTTGACGCTTGCCCGAAAGGATTTGAAAACGCATTCCAGCATGATTAAAACGAATTTAAACAAAGACTGCCAATACCTCTGTCCTTGTTACATAGTTTTGTTTGTAATTTCCGCAAAAATTAATGTGCAAACTTGGAGCAAGTCCTGCAGGGCGAACATCTTTGGGCTCTAACCGAAAGTCGATATGAATATCTGGACTGAAATCTGGGAAAGGATTAAGTGTTTTCGCGGGGTGAGGAAGTATTAACTGTTGTTTAACAAATTCACCAGCGTTCCGAGACTCCTGCTTTACTGGCAGACGTATGCATTCCATCTAACAATATTTCGAGTATTTTTCATCAACTGACTGCTCTCCGCTCCGAACTTTCTTTTAAAAACGGGCTTTCCTCTTTCTAAAGAAGAACCTGTGGGGAGCGCAGAACAATGAACCAGTACAGACATTTCAGCAGCACCGACTCCTCGGAGCGATGCGGGTCAGCGAATGTCATCCTTCCGACGAAGGGCCGACCAAAAACTCTACCGAACGACGTCTATTTTTAAGAATATTAAAGGCAGTTCTTTGTAGTTCTTCCCTACCCCGCCCACATACTCAACCCTTGCCAAAATAATCCGTCCACTTCTGCGCGGTGTACTCGCATTCTGCCCACAGACAGTCCGTTGACATCAATGATGTCCACCGCGTGCTCCATTGCAGTGTGAGAGGAGGGAAATTGACTTGCGCGTGGGTTAGTTTAAAGTAATAGTAGACTTGTACTGCATCTACTGCACTCCCTTCTTCCCCTCTGCCTGGACTCCGTATCAAAACAGAGCCAAAAAGACCGGGGGTGGGATAAGGGGACGGAACGCAAGTATCACACATACAGCCGAGGAACCACAAGGAAAAAGGAGCCGAGAAGCGCACTTCCCACTTACATTAGCGGTGCCGGTGATGTAAGATGTTGGAGGTGTGTATGCGTGGCGCATGTGTTGATGGGGGAAAGCGTGGTGATGTGTTCGTGTCTGCGGCGATTTACTGCAGATTTTCACGAATGCACATGTGATCGAATAGGCCCACGCGATGGCTGAATATGCGGGGTCAGTGCGGGCAATTGGGGCGATGGCGTCTGGTATGTGTCGGTGCTCTGTGCACTGGTTTACTAATGCGACGGACTCGCAAGTGACCGACTAAGCCGATGCGTGAGTCGAAGGTGCGATGGCAGTGTGAGCAGGATAGATTGGGGGATGTTGGGTCGGTTGTCGGTTTAGTGCTGCTAGTGGTGGAGGGTGGGCGCTGATCGATGAGAGTCGATAGGGCCGTGGATGGGAGGGTTGGTGGATGTGCAAGATGCATTGTATGTGTCGATATTGCGGTGATGCTGCTGTTATGGATGCACATGCGACCGAATAGACTCATGCGGCGGATGAATGTACGTGGACAGTCCATTCTTGTCGCACTACCCACGTACCCGACGATTTTTGCCGTGTGCTCCACAGCAGGGTGAGGGAGGCGCGGTGATTTGCGCGTGAATTAGTTTGCAGTGAGAGTGGGCTTGCGTGGAATTTACCGCACTCTCTCCTCCCCACATGGGCCCGGTTTCAAGAATAATCAGGAATACTGGAGGTGATGGAGGGCGTAGGTGAATGGCACAATTAAACCTGCACCTAGGCATACCATCACACCCGCTGGTCCATAATAAACACTTGACCAAGATTTTAACCACTAACGTCACCGCAACAGGTCAGAAAGAGAGGATGACTGGGCAGCCATCATTAGTTTATAAATATAGATGGATGAACGTGCTCGCAGCAGGAATACGAGTTAAGAGTCCAGACACCTGTTTCGCTGTCTTTTTTGTCGCTTCGTGTTGCAAGTACGAGGGGTTTGGCTCATCAGTTAATCCCTCAGCGTTTCCCACGTGCTTTCTGATGTTAGGCTTTGCAAATTAGTCCAGAAACTACTGCGCGAACTTGGAGGAGATCTTTTCGAACAGATCTCCCCAGGCTCTATCCGTGCTGGCAGTATGGCCAGCCATCCAACATTTGCATGCAAATGACGGGCTGGTGCAGCTTGTGATAATATGCGGTTATTCCCCTGAAGCTGTTAGACTTCAGCTCAAATATTCATGTAAACCTTCGGACCAGGTCTGGAAATATTTGTCTCGAGAGATTAACTCGAGATTCTTGCATTCATTTCTGGAGAAATAAAAAGACGCTTGGCATGGGAAACTGGAGTATATATATATATGTCAGAAAGCCCCTGGGAAACGACGAGGAACACTGCACTAGAAAGCTGCTGAAACTCGGCGAAGTCCGTGTTTGGGCTGTTAGCTAGTATCTGTGCTGCCAGTACATTTTTATCGTTACCCACCTGGCCACAGGGCGGACATCAATGAGGTTTTTTCGGGCAATTTATGGGGTGCCGCCGAGCTACCAGAAGTCACTAAGACAGCGGCTACCAGTTGCAGCAGAGGTAGGGACAATAAGCCTATGCATCCAGGTCTTCTGCGCGTGGAAGGACTGCACCGTGGTATTATAGGCATCATTGCCAGCAGGCAATCCACCGGAGACCCATTGCAAATTTGCCACTTTGGCATCTTATCCCGTATTCACCCCCCACCCCGTACCCCCACTCACCCCGAGAAACATTGAACTACTATTTCTCCTTTTACGATCCTCATCGCCGACAGGAGTCTGTCAAAAGC
The DNA here is from genome assembly GCA_902702965.1 of Spirometra erinaceieuropaei. Classification (NCBI taxonomy): domain Eukaryota; kingdom Metazoa; phylum Platyhelminthes; class Cestoda; order Diphyllobothriidea; family Diphyllobothriidae; genus Spirometra; species Spirometra erinaceieuropaei. The sequence goes on along the minus strand of CACRXP010000880.1, from coordinate 83,698 downwards.
ATGTTTGCCTGACCGTCCTACTGGATTCCTGCCGTGCTCGTCATTCCACGTTGACATGCGGGGACGAATTTCAAAATTTTTCATTCAGTCCTTCAAACGAAGGAAGACCCCCTTCGGAACCCTCATTCCCACTGGCTTCATCGGAGTAAGCCAGAAGACACCCGATTTATAAAATATTCATAACATATGACTGCGTGTAGTCGCAATTTTCGAAGTAGAATGAGTGTAATCAGACAAGATAAATTTATAACTGCAACTTTGCCTCCCCCCATGGATCTCATTGGTTAATTTCGCTGTCCAGACATTGGGAGTGCTTGTTGAAGGTACAGACAAATTAACTGAAGCCATCCAACTGGATTCGTAGTTTGTTTGGTTTCTTCAAAAAGACAACACCGTCGTAATTCACGCTAGGTCAGAATCGGAGTTTTCAAGTTTGCACCCTTGGAGTATAGTCGAACATTTCGAAATTCTCGTGTCTTTAGACTCCCAGCTCCATACACCATGCATAATCACGGTTTTTAAAACGGGAACAACGATGTCGGCTTTTAAAAAGACATAAATATTGAACAAAACCTGCTTTAACTCTGACATAGTGACTGCTATTATTTTAAGACACATACATTTAAAATTCATCTGAGTGAGAACAGTAGAGACTTTGGAGTCAGTCGCCTGCGCTAAGCGTGTTTTCACTTGCATTTCAAGTGTCATCCAACCCTATGATTGCGGGCCCAATAAGTCAGCTGGTGAATACAGTGAGTGACCGATCTCATGAAATGTTGGCTGAAATTCTGAAATGCGCTTTCGATTAGGAAGGATTACTTAGGCCCGGTTGGAAAACTGATTGTCGTACGGTATAATTCTATAATATTTCTGACTCGGCAGAACGTCAGCTTTTGAATGCACTGCTTTTAAATCTCTCGTAGAAACCGTATTCGGTAAGAAATGACGACTTAAGTAGCATTTATATTTCACACTGATTTTCGATGGTCTTGCAAATTCAATAATATTTTATAGAAACCACGGACAAAATATGCTTTCTTTCAGCCGTCTGATAGAGAATCACGTCGTCTTTATATATTATGTTCGAAGAACGGGGATAATTAGGTTTTGAAGAAGTTTCTAATTATGAGATTTTTTTAAGACCGTGCAATGTCTATTCATACAGCATAGTACGTGTCTGTTTACCACTGCTCCTCGTGAAAAGTGCAACATAGTCCGCATCCATTACAACATTTTATGGATCTTATATACTATCCTGTGTGATTTTCTTTGCGGGAAACACATGCACCTTGTAGACTGAAATCCCTAAGCGCTAACGCAATGGCTGATCAGGCTCCAAATTATTTGGGAATTTAAAAACTTTTAAAAAACTTAATTATACTATTTTTTCGAGTACTAAATATAAAGACGATGTGATTCTCTATCAAACGACTGAAAGAAAGCATATTTTTTCGGAGTTTCTATAAAATATATTCGAATTTTCAAGGCCATCGAAACTCAATGGGAAAAATGGATGCTATTCAAGTAGTCATTTTTTTTACCAAGTACGGTTTTTACAGAAGATTAAAATGTAGAGCATTCAAAGGCTGACACCCTGCCAAGTCCGAAATATATTAGGACTATGTCCCATGATAATGAATGGTTCGACCCCACCTAAGTAAGCGTTCATGATCGAAAACATATTTCAGAATTTCAGCCAATATTTCATGAGATCGGTTGCTCAGTGTACTTCACTTTCAACAATTAATGACTGATCTAGACATGTAGCACGATGAATCACACTCTTCCCCTACCCCACCTATCTTGGCATGATGGCAAGACAGGTTCAGGATGAACGGAGGTGGTCTCGGGCGCAGTGGTTGGAAAAGCTAAACAATCCGCATGTGCGTGCCACACAAACGACCCCGTTCCCACAGAACGTACCGGGGTTTTACAACAGTGGCTCGGGGTTCGCATGCGTTAGAGTGTCATAGAGGCCACCTTCAGAGGGCGAACCATTGAGCCTGACTCTCCGTCCTCCGAAGAGGATCGAATTACCCCGTCATTTGGCAGCACTGCAAGTCACGACTTTTAGCCTGTCGTGATAATTTCAAAGTGCGTTGTAGCGACGGATGCCCAGAAGAGTCGTGGGTAATTTTTTCCCAGTGTCATCTTTCTCTCTCACTTTCCTCTCTCACGCACCTGCCGATCGTCCGAGCCTGTCAGCCATCTAGTGCTGGGATTACAGTAGATGTGCTAACTCATGAAACTTCGACCGAAATTCTGAAATGCGCTTTCGTTTCAAAAAGATTACTTGAGTAGGGTTATAAAACTAATCATCATCCAGTACACTTCTGTAATAATTCAATTATCTCAGGATGCCGGCTTTCGAACGAACTTCTTTCTGGCTGCCTGCAAAAACTATACTCTGCAAAAACAACTACTTAAGTAGCATGCACTTTTCCCATTGATTTTGGATGCCCCTAAAAATTCAATTATATTTCATGGAAGACATGCATAAAAAATTCATTCTTTTGCTCATTAGGTAGAAAATTACGTCTTCTTTTTAATTTTGTACTCGAAGGTAGTGGATAATTCGGGGGGGGGGCAGGTCGTGTGTGTGGCACGCGCAGACGGGTTCCCTGGCACTCTCAGACACTGCGTTCACTCCCCGCATCAGACATTCGACCGACACAGAAAACGAACTGGTGCATGAGAATGAGAAGGTCGACGGCGTTTAGCAAATATTCCTTGCTATAAACAAACTGACACAAGGTGTCTCAGTGGACGAGGTTGATCTGTCGTTGCACAGCAGTGAGAATAAGTGCTCTGAGCTCTACAACCACCAGTTCGAATCCCAAGTAGTGAGGAGAAGACGAAAGACACCAGAATGAGGGGTTTATTGTGCATAGAACCCGGAGTTGTCCTCTCAGGCGACAGTGGCCACTGACGAAGCCAGGGCTGATGTTGACTGCGTCCAGCCAGGCCTGAGAGTCCCTGAGCTGGTGATGGCAGCCACTTTTGTAGGCTCGTGGGCCAAGCTCAAGTGGTGTCCAGTCAGCGTGCGTTGCATTTGCCGAGGGGTGGTGTCCCCGTGGCTTGTTTTGCTGGTTGCAGGGGGTGGCGCGTCCAAGTGGCCGCATGGGCAGCTGCGACTGCGCGGACGCAGGTGTGCCCGACCTGTTGGTCGTGTGACTTCAGGTCAGCTTGTCTGGGACGGCTCGTTGCGAGGGGTGAATGACTTTGAGGCCGCGAGGTCTTGAACAAGGACGCCAGACCAGTCAGGATGGCTAGTCGCCACAGATCAACCAATTGATTTTTCCAACAATGGTGTTAAGGTTAAATTAGCATCGATCTCAGCTTTCGATCAGGCTAGGACGCCTTTCCTGAATGGCAGTTTGACCGTCGATACCGACTATGTCCGCCGTGTGCTACCCAGCAAGGTGCAGTAGGCACGGCGACTTGCGCGTGTATCAGTTTAGAGTAATAGTAGACTTGCGCAGCATTTACCGCACTCTCTCTTCCCCACTCCCCACCTGGACCCGCTGTCAAGGCAGAGTCAAGATGACCGGTGGTGGGGGATGGCGCAGGTGGCCGGCACGGCCGGACCCGCGCCTTGGCGTGTCACCACACTCCATGGTCCACAACACACACTTGACCAGGACTTTTCGCCAACAACAACAACAACAACAACAACAACAACAACAACAACAAAAACAATATCCCAACAGAGGCCAGAGCGATGAGGATGACTGGGCAGCCATGCCCCTCCCCTGTGTACCCGGAGGGAGCGCAAGCGCATCTACCGGCAGGAAACCAGGCGTCAGGGAACTGCCAGCGCATACCAGACTGCGGGGCCCATGGTTTGCTGATACTGACATAGCACACACGCTTTCAAACCTTTTGCCTTTCGTGAATAATGACTGTCAGTTTGAATATGTGCACGGGCTCATACGCCTAGGCGATCTGCGACCGTCATACAGGGAGAGTAAAAACGAAATCATCGTTTGGACTGATGGTGCTGGTAGGGATTTTATAAGTCTTCGAGGGTGCCTATGGACCCGTCTGCGTCGGCCGGACACCTGTTCGACATGGTCTCCTTGAAGATGGTGAATTTTGGGTCGCGTGCATGAAGTAAAAGAGAAAGTTGAGGTTTTCGACAGATGGTTCCTAAGAATGATCCGTCGAGTGAAGTACATTTACTTCATCTCAGATGAACCAGTTCACACTCGCTGCGACGGCATGGCGAAGATATCTCAGGTCCTGCAGGAAATGCGGCTGAGATTATATTGGCGCGTTCTTCCTTGTTCTCCTCACGAGTTAGGCTCCGCTGTCCTAAATACGGCACTGCTGCCTTACTTGGGGCGAAAGGGAGTGGGCCAATTGAAAACTGGACTCAAGACAGTTAATGGAACCTCGGTGTTGGTGGTTGAATGGCAGAGCGGTCGAGCTTTTCAAACCCACTGAGTAGTTCGATATGCGTGGAGGAATATTGTCTGCGGTATTGGCGAGTGTAATCTAGCTCGGAAATAATCAACACCATGTCTGAGCAAGTGAGTCTTTTGAGGAGCAAAGAACACAGCATCTAGTTCAAAATGGGCACCGAATTCATGGTACGTCTAGGCTTGCATGAAGAGCGTGTCAGAAGCGACAGATCGCACCGTGGCAAAATTGGGTGTAAACAGCGTCCATCGACTAGAAGTCAGAAAATAGGCAGTTGAGTCATACAACTTTAAGGCGAGTTTGTCCTGGAGTAGGAGTCAGCCGCCATTGACCGGACTGGGGTTGGGGAATATTCTTTCATTTTCAGCGTAGGAGAAAGGCAACTCAACTGCAAGTACTCACTGCGGTAGATGTTTTTTTTTGCATAAGTTCAGAACTTGCTAGTCGAAAGGTGAACCTCGGCCTCACCATCAAATTGGCAGGAAAACAGACAATTTTTAATGACAGCATATAAACGATTAGAGTTGTAGGACTCGGGACATGCGGATTCGAGCTTAGTCGATCGTCATGTGGATCTTCCACCAGCATACCAGATTCTGCGCAGCCAGCCCTAATGAGCAGAATCAAACCCCGAATTATATCGGATCTCACTGAAAAACAGGGCACTTGTTGTGGAAATTCACGTCACTCAGGGACGGTTGGATGTCCGTGTGTTAGCTCGAATTCTCATCTACAGCTACAGTGGATAACTGCGTAGTATTCACTAACTGCTGTGGCTGATGGACTCCGGCCCAAATATTCATACATAAAAATTCTGGTCTGAGCCTATAGACCTTAAATATACTGATCTACTCCAAGTTCGCAGTTAATTTCTAAGGCAATTAAAAACAACAACTCAGAGGGTTGTTTTGGGGTCAACAGAGTAATCACTTTCAAAGAGGTGTTTAGTGGTAGAAGAATGGGGATCTTGTTCTGAGACTTTAAAAGTCATTTAGGAGATTGCTCAACTGACCCGGTTGCCAGACGCCTTAGGGTCCGCCTAACGCACTGGTATCCACAAGTGCATGTGAATTCCTAAATACAAATCGACGTGGCGGGTAATGGCAAGACATCCTTCATCCCTTAGATTGCAATATTTTTGATAAGACTGTTGACTATGAGTTGGGATGCATTGGAAGTCCTTTCGATAGTACATTGCAACTTTCGCTTGATTATATTTAAAACATTGTCTCCCTTTAAAGACATGCGTATTATATGATTCTTTTTCAAAACCGACTATTCCGTCAATTTATGCCATAAAGGATTCCTATGGTTTGAATAAAACAAGCTGGATAGTCACGTTTAGCTATGCTTGTTTTGAATGAGGTAAATTACGCCCCCAGTGTTTTAGTAGAATAATTTGCTCTTTTGGAGAGACTGTAGTCGTGACTACGTTTACGCTGTACTGGTGTAGAATACATGAAATGTGTTTATTGACCTTTCCATGTATTCTTGTAGAAAACTCAGTTTTTTGTCCTGTTTTCTCTCCTGTGAGGATTTTGTCTTGCGATGCAGGCGCCAGTATGTCCAGGTATTTACGCCTGTTTTGAATTTATTCCCGGGACAGATTGTTTCAATTTCTGAAGCGAATTCAACGAAGCTAATCTGGCCTATCGGTAAACTTTCGAACACTTGTAGTCGCCGACTTAATTGTCACCCTTGACTGCATTCAACGCACTGTCTAGCCTGCTTCCCCAAGGTGTGACCAACTTTGCTAACGGACCAATACAAGCACACCAAGTTATTATTTTTTTTTCAAAAAATGATTTGACTGAGTTGGAAAGAAGACCCCGCGTTAAGTCGTGATTGTCTTGGCAAAGAGTGCTAATAATATGAACAACATCACCGTCGGTGCCGTTTATGGGAGGAATCTCCCGGTCGTCTTCCTTGCGAAAAAAACCTGCAGTTGTTGCAATTAAGATGCCGAGCCAAACGGTTGCGACCAGCGCCAAATATGGTTGATGCGCCGGGGTTGGCTTGCGCAAGGACATCGATCGATAGCGGGAGGGCGCTTTGATTGGCTGACTCGCCATGGCCAAGTGCGTGCGTCCGACCTCAAGGTAAACACGTACACCCGTGTGGATGCACGCGGCAAAAACATCCATTTGGGGCGCGAAGTGCATGCATGCACACACGTACACACATACGAGCAGAAAAATGTGGAGGGGATCGGCACCACACGCACCCATCCACACGTGCACACATGCGTCTGCACGCTTCTGCGGTGCGAGGAGGAGGAGGAGGAGGGTGGGGTTGTGCCTCCGAGGGCGGCTCTGATTTCTTCAGACAGACGCTCCTAAAGCCGCCGTCGCACGTATCCTCTAGAAGGAATTGACCATCGTGTTGCGCAAATAATGATAAATTTCGAAGCAAAGCGCCTTGGAGCTGCAAAGGTTTTTTTGTGCACATGAGCCGATTCTGGATAAAATAGCATTGAGGATGCGCAGGTCGTTCAGACCCAGGGGAAATCTTAACACCCTAGCCATACGCAGAGGTTTGTTGCTTTTGACGAGGAAAGTGTAGCGAAATCGAAAATGTTAGTTCCAAAAATCATAACGCAAAAGGATAGTAACAAACCTTGTAGGATTTAGGGCGGCTAATGCCGGAAACAGTACAAATTCTACTGTATTTTCCAGTTTTAATTCGTTAATTACTACGAGGCATTTGTGGCATGAAGCCAGTTATTTTGTTGTCCATAGTTTCTCGCGCCCCCGTTCGTTAATTTGGCCGAAAAGTGTTTTTGAAAACACTATCTTTGACGGACCAGTGTGTTCAAATATCCATGATATTTGGAATCGGGGAATCCATCGAACGAAATCCTAAAGGAACTCACTGTTAGAACTGGCGACATGAAGGCTTAATTTATCCTTTCACTGTCCGGTCGATCCGTTACATTTTTGTCTTTGTAGTAGCTTATGGACAGTAACTTGAGTGAAAAGCATTATCCACAATTCTCGGCACATGTGCCAGTATGGACGTTCTGTTTTCGACCTGGCCTATTTTTCTAGAACAGTCACAAATTTCAATCGCTATTCATCTTCAGGTGAGGGGTGGTTGGCCTGTAGTGATAATCCGATCAAGAATGACTTTCCCGGTCCTTTTCGGAATGCGGCATTCCGAAGAACAGGATGTTACTCCAATGAAAGATATTTGTCCAGCTCAAACTTGTTCGCCTGACTCTATTCGAAAGTCGGCCGAGTAAAAATTGCAAACAAACCGATCATATCCGAAATAAACAGTGCAATGTTCGAATAAAATTGTTGATGTAAGCATAAGTGCTGCCAGAGACAAAAAACGGCATAGCCTGCGCTGCTGATTTAATCATTGGGTGTACAGACAACGTACTTATTCATAGTGAGTAGACATTTCAGTGCAATTTCAATCGCCACCGTTCGAGAACTCGGACGGTCACAGATTTGGCCAATCAAGATAACCAGACATCAACTGACGTGAAACGAGGGTAAAAACCGACATTCATCATTTAGGAAAGTCTCCTGACCTTGGTTAATTATAAGGCTAATTTACTTGACCCAGTGGGATGAAATAAAAGTGATCGGATACCATTACCAAGGGGAGACCGAAAACTGCTCGTTTCCGACCCCCCAGTTTCCATCCTACTGTCATTAATCCTATTGGCACATATTTATCAAATAAAAATTGGTGACGTCTATCTTCGTCGCTCGCCAAATATACTGAATTATCACCTCGTTAGAATCATCCCTCCAGAAGCAGAGATGGGTCTGCGAATTTTGCAGAAGTATTCCAGCGGATGAACATGAATCATGTTAATATTCACTGTTATCTACCTTCCCGCTAACTTTGACTACCAATATGAAGTCGCCATGTGGTTGAAACTACAGATGTTACTATGGTGCCCATAGTAAAATAGGCAGAGCTAGGAAGTTTGTTACAGATGGGGACGACGTATGCTGAAAGTGCATCCACTTCAGTCGCCGGGGTTTGGGGGGGGGGGGAGGAGAGAGATAGCGTACGAAGTTTGTTTCAAGAGAACAGGAAAAGTCCCTATGAGGGAACTTCTGTGCAATAAGTGCAGCAACTGCACACTTTAACGCCGCATGAAGTAGATATTTAAAATGGTCGAGCGACTGACCTGTTTCCTATTTACGCATCCACTATTTACATACTATGCTTTTGGGATATCTCCCTCGGAGTGGTTCGACCTCCGGGAGTAGAAAGCAAGTGGATAATCTGGGGGACTTCGTCAACCACGTGGACACGAACCACGTATGGGGGCCGCATGTATATGAATGGAATGTTGACTGAAGATCTAAAATATGTTTTCAACTCGAAAAGATTACATAAGTAGAGTTGTACCGTTACGTCCAGTCACGTCAGGATGCCGACATTAAAACGGGTATTTTTGCAATCGTCCCTGTACAATATTAATACCTAAGTAGTATGGGTTTTCCCATTGATTTTCGATGTCCATTTGGACTCAGCTATAGACCATAGAAACCATGGACAAAATACTCCTTTCTGTATTCGCCTGGTAGCAAAGTGCGTCTTCATCAAGTGTTATACTCGAAGGTCTTAGAAAATCACGAGTTTTCTCAGGACCGTGAAACGCTCAGTCATGGAGCGTCGCATCAGGACTTTTATTGGTGGTGTTTATAAAGTGGACAACAAGGACGACATCCATTGAAACATTTTATAAGCCCTACATGACATCTCACTGATGTATATAAAAACATGATTTTTCCTACATGGAAGGCATGCAGTTTGTAGTTTCGAAACTCTGAATGCAAGTGAAACGGCAGGCAGGGTTTGGAATCATTCTGGAATTTAGAACGTTTTTTAAAACCGAATGCTGCCTTTTCTTCAAGCATTTGTACCAAAGTGAGCATAAGACGGAGTTTTTTTGTGCATGTTTACCATGGAACGTATTTGAAGTGATAAGGGCTTCAAAAATCAATGCCAAAACTCGCACTACTTAAGTAGTTATTTCTTAACAGAGTGCAGTCTGTGCAGGCGACCGGAAGGAGGTCCGTTAAAAAGCTGGCATCGCGACGTGACTGAAATATGCTGCGACTGTGACACACGGGTATTAATGTTACAACCCTGCTTAAGCAATCTTTTCGAATCGAAAACACATTTCAGGATTTCAGTCAACATATCATGAGATAGCACATCTGCCGTATTTTTTCGTTGGCTCCTCTCCGTGTGTCAGCTGCTCGGCGCTTTTGTACCCTGGTTGTCCAGTTTGCAGGGTGGCTGTCATCACGTGACACGCGCATGCCAGTCGAATAACCGAGGTCACGAATGCATTATCCGGACGCGGAATGATCGGCCTATGTACGTCGTTTCCTGTGTCATGCAGGCTAGAGAGCGAGACCGTCTGAGTTTCGTCCCCTCTCAGGCACGCCGTAAGGTACATTGATCTATCCGGTAGGCTTAGTCGATTGATGTTTGCAACCTGCTCCACAGTCTTTCCAGCCAAGTAAAAGAAAATTAAGAACGCGGGGAACACCCTCACTTGAAAGACTGCCACATTTGACGAATTGTGAGCGTTTGCAGATATATTTTTTAAATCAAACGGTCCGGGTATCAGTGTTGAGGGAGGATATTTTCAGTTCACTGACGCTAGCGCATCACCAAAGTAAATGCAGACGATAAGACATTCAAGGATTGCTGCTGAGGGGCAGGGAGTGCCGGTCCGAACTTCGGTTTCGACGATGCCCCGCGCGTAATTCACAGCAGGCTGAGAGCAGGCATGATCACTTGCGCGCGAATTAGGTTATAGTGGTATGAGATTTGCGCAGCATCCACCACACTCCCTCCTCCTCTCCCACCTGAGCCCCGTGTCTCGATACCGTCAAGAAGACCAAAGGTAGGAGAGGGCGGAGGTGGCTGGCACGGCCGGACCAAAACCTAGGCGTACCCCCACATCTCCTGGTACCCAACGAATACCTCACCAGAATTTTATACATCATACAGGCGTGGAGACCTTGAACTGCCAAGGACTATACCGTGTCGGAGAAGGTCCAGAGACGGGCGACCAAAATGACACAAGGTCTGGGAGCGCTGCCCTATAAAACCAGACTGCCAACTCTCAGCCTGTTTCCCCTTTCCTAAAGGCAATTACGTGATGACCTTTTACTAACATTTCGCATTATCAACGGCCTAGACTGTTGTTTAGATCCCACTGATTATTTCCCTCAAGATAACACGCACACTTTGCGCGGTCATCCCCCAAAACTACGTGCAGGGAAAGCAAGGATCAATGGACGAAAGTTCTTTTTCAGTAACAGAGTGGTTGCAGCGTGGAATGCCCTGCCTACCGATGTTTCGATCTCCTCTTGTGTGAAGTCCTTTAAGTTTAGACTTGACGTGCATCAAGCCTCCCAGTTACCGGCTTCGCATCCACTCACATAGCTCGGCACTAACTTGTACGTGTTTATACTACTTGTAATTAGTAAGTAAACGTTAATGATTACTGTTTTTCGACTGACTGTCAGCTGTCCGCGATTATGTACAAAATTCCTTTTTCACCTTCCCACTTATCAATGTTTTTCTCGGACAACTTGTAGCCGATAGGGAGTTCAAAGGCGCTCGTCTTTATTTCCCTTAATAAACTGACAATGAAACTGAAAAAAGAGAACGGGGGGGGGGAAGGGAATGCTGGGAACCCAAACTGACGCGGCGAGTGCTTGCAATTGGGCCTACAGCAACAGCCCTGATCCAAAATGCACACTGACTAGGACTTAGACTCCAACAAAAAAACAAAGGCGACGGTTGACGCGGCCGTGATGGCCCCGAGGCGTACCGCTATACACGGCTCGGATCCCACAAAGTGGGAGTGCCATAGAGGCCACCTTGCGAAGGAGCCATTGCAGCCTGACGCTCAAACACTCTGTCCGCCACTCCACATAGACAAATATGCTGGGCCGACGGAGAGGTCCAAGTTACCCCGTCAGTTGGCAGCCTTCCAAGCCACGGCTTTTAGCGCACCGTGATAGCTTCAAGCGCGTCAGATTGTTTATAGTGAGGAAAATGTGCTGAGTCGTCGACCTCACTCTCCCTTCTCATTCCCAGGCCCCAGTCACAGGCCGAGCCGGTCAACTAACAGGTGCGGGGAATGGACGCGGTAGCTGCCATATCCAAGTGACCTTGTCTGCGCGCGCCACATGCACGACCTGACCCCCCCCCCCGCCCAAACACAAGCACCATGATTTCACACAGCGGAGGTTGAGTGGCGTACATCTCACATGCGTGAGATTGCTGTAGGTCACGTTAGGAAGGAGCCCCTTCAGTCTGGTCCTCAGCCCACCAGTCTGCAGCTCTGGAAGCGATGTTTGTGAGAAGTGGAACAAGAACCGACAAGAAACACTCAGTCAGACAATGTGTCACCTCCTTGCTGAGCGCGCACGGACCTAATCAATTAATTTCACAGAGTGAATCAAAAGGAAGAACAGATTATCATTCTTTCTGCTAGTAAAGGATGAACAGCTGTTGCGAGGAATCAAGAAGATCGTAATGAGAAAGCCAAGGTCCTTCCCGATGACGGAGAATTGTACAGATCAGCACATAACTCACAGGCCAAAATAATAACAGATCGGCTGAATAGACTACTTAGAGAATACCGGGGCAAAAATACGATCAGGAAGAATGAATTGCACGTAATAAAACCAACGGACACTACTCTGACCCCAGTCTGTGGTCTGCCAAAGATTCACAAACTAAAAGTTCCTCTGCAATCAGTCGTTGCCCAAAATGGCAGCTCCGCCTATAACTTAACATAATGGATCTACGCCCAACTGAAGTTCCCCCAAGACCATTCGACTACCTCAGTCCGATAGACATGCTGATTCCTTGTAGGCCCACGAGGTCGGGGACTACAAATGGACGAAATCGTGGTCTCTTTCGACGTGGTGTCTTTATTACACTCACTGCCACCGAGTTTTGTGCATGAAGTTCTGCGCGAGAAACTTGAGAAGACATATGAAGAAACTCAGAGTCCACAGAGTCCACAATACGGGGAACCGTTTCAGCCTGACTTTCGGGCCACCAGTCGGCCGGAAGTCGACTTCAGCCTTCCAGGTCTGGTCAGAAAAAGAAGGATGACACACAAAGTCACTGGGCAACCATGCACACGGCCTGTATGCCCAGAGAGGGCGCAAACGCATCCACCGGTAGGGAATCAGGTGCTAGAGAACTGCCAGCCCTTAACAGGCTGCGAGAGCCTGTTATAGCATGCGCACATAGTACTTAGAGTCCACAAGGGTGAGACGAACAGCCCGGCACCTAGCCATTACACTTCAAAGGCAGGGTAAGCATTCAGTCATCGCCTGAGAGGCGGAACTCATGGTTGAGAGAAGAGGCTGTTTCGAAGGGGGTGAGGACGGATGAGAGTCGGGCTGTTAATCGAAAAATAATCCTTTTTAATGTAAGCGGCTGCGGCGGCTAACCTTTGACAGAATGGCCAAGTCGCAAGGAAGATGACTCGATTAAAGGTAAACCCCGTAGAATCAACTGAGACACGCTTTATGCGACATGCTGCATTGAAGACAATCCATGTTTGATGTGTCGAACCGGAAATTTGTCGTGCTGTTCCTTAAATGCGGCAGTCGCATTCAGTTCCGTCCAACAAAGAAAAGTTAATAAACCCACCGGGACGAATGCACGATTACAATGCATTGACAGGGCTCTGGTCAGGTCATTTATGTGGCTTCTGAATTTAAAATCGCGAACGAGCTAATTGAAGCGGGGACGTGTCTAACCCTTTTCCTCCTCCTCCTCCTCCTCCTCCTCCTCCTCCTCCTCCGCCCTCTTCTTCTTCTTCTTCTTCTTCTTCTTCTTTTTCTGCTGCTACACCTCGTCTCATCAGTTATACTGTTTTCCATGCGCCATGCGAGTTCTTCGAATTAGCCTTCAAACGGTCTATACGATTATGCTGGGGAGGAATTGTAAAAATGGGGTGGCAATTCGTTGAGTTCTGGACCTCTCCTCGAGGCTGTGTGGCTCTCGGTGAAATGCCTCGCAGTCGAAATGCAGTCGGTTTTTGGTCAGCTAACTTGCAGCCACGACAACCGCGTGAAATCACCAAGCACGAGTAGCGGAATTTCCATTGCCTCCGCCGTGGCTGCAGCCGCCATTGTAGTGGCTCCTTTACATTCCAGTAAATTGTTCCGCCATTGACCAATGTTTGACGTGAATTCACACATCTATACCTACTGACAACTTCAAAGTAACCTTTTAGGTAAGTTTTATTTTTTGCGTTTTACACAGGGTACAGGCTAGACAACGCCATCGTTGAAGAAATCCAAGTCAGCAACCGTACGTTTTCGGTCATTCATCATCAGGCCGGCACAGCAATATATGTCACAGCAACAGCGGGGTTGGGGGGGGGGGGGGTTGAGCGTGTCTGGGCATTGCCGATCAAGAGGAAGTCATTATGGTTTAGTTCTGTCAGGCGGACGGGGCGGGCGTGCCAGTGGGAGATGGGCTTGAGGCACAAAACGTTGATCACGAATCAGAGCAGAGTAGGCAAAGCCATGGCAGAAAATTAATCAGATTTTGTGTGCGGCAGACCCGACTTTTTTAAGCTCCTCTTGCTTCTCTGAGCGAAGTTCAAGAATCCGGAAAGAAGAGCATAGAGAGGATTGTGTACTGCTGGTCGGTGATCATAATTCAGATTCCGCCTTCAGGTGAGCACACTTTCTCTAATTACAACTCACTTGAGGCGTGTTTAATATTTGCGACCGGCACCGAATTATTGATCTTAGTCGGAATGAGTGTTTCTCATGGCATATTTGTGTCCTCAAATAAAAAAGCTGCCGTTCGATTGAAAGTTGCCTTAGCTAGGGACAAAAACTTGATAGTTAGACGATTGTTAGGAGGGCATCACCCTGGTAATGCAATACACACACACACCACTCAAACACGCGTATCCTCGATCTAGCCCTCACATATCTACCCAAATCATCATCATCATCATCATCATCATCATCATCATCATCATCATCATCATCATCATCATCATCATCATCATCATCATCATCATCATCATCATCATCATCATCATCATCATCATCATCATCATCATCATCATCATCATCATCATCATCATCATCATCATCAACCATGACTTAGCGCCTGGCCTGGTCTTCGCAAGCGGACACCGCTATATCAGACAGCGAATTGAAGTCCAACACTAAATAAATACATCCCGCTGACGTCTTTTAGCTTCCACTGCTAACTCGAAACATGGCCTAAAACTGGTGAGATTAAGGCATACCCGTTTACTTGACCGACAGAAGCGCAGGCAACGATACGAAAAATCAGATAAAATTTTGTTAAGGAGGCGCGATCTTCGTTTATGACAGTTCGACCATCGGTTTCGATGATGTTCACCGTGTGCCCCACTGTTGCAGCAGCAATGGGAGCAGGGACGGTGACTTACGCAGGGGTTTATAGTGCCGGCAGACTTGCGTAGCATCTACCTACACTCTCTCCTCCTCCCCCACCTGGGCCCGGTGTCAAGACAGAGTCAAGAAGACCGGAGACGAGAGAGGCCGCAGGTGGATGGCTTGGACGGATCCTCACCTTGGCGTTCCACCACACCCCCTGGTCCACACAACAAATAACCAGGATTTCAACCAACACAACAAGGATTTGGAGGCTGGCACGGCCGAAGCCGCACCTGGGCGTGCCGCCAACGCCTGGCTCGGATCCCACACTGTGGTGGGAATGCCATAAAGGCCACATTAAAAAGGAGCCATTGCAGCCTGACTCTCAGACCGCCTCCCGTTAAGGAGGAGGTCCAAGGTACCCCGTCAGTTGGCAACCTTCCAAGCCACGGCTTTTAGCGCACCGTGATAGCTTCAAGCGCGTCAGATTGTTTATAGTGAGGAGAAAGTGCGCTGAGTCGTCGACCTCACTCTCCCTCCCCACTCCCACACCCCAGCCGCTGTCCGAGCCGGTCAGTAGACTGGAGTGGGGAATGGGCGCGGTGGCTGACATGGTCGACTGACCATGCCTGCGCGCGCCACAGCACGACCTGGCCCCCCACACACACACAAACACCAGGATTTCACACAACGGGGATAGAACGGCGTGTCTCCCACTTGCGTGAGAGAGCCGTGGAAGGTGCTGCTTCAGCCCATCCCCAGCCCACCAGTCCGCCACTACACATAACACACACACAACGTGACGAACTGCGTGAACCGAGAGCGGGCCTCAATCAGCAACCTTCCTATCCACGACGCTTGACGTGTCGGGATAGTCTCGAACACAAGTCACCCGTGCAGCCGAAGCCGCATGGGGACCGAGTCGAGATGCACACTTCCCGCTTGCGTGGGAGGCGGCAGTTGAGTGCATGAGGTGTGTGAGAGTTGATGTCTGAAGGGGTGATGGTGTTAGGAGGTAGGGAGTGAGGGAATGTGTGGTGTGACCAGCGGTTGTCTACCGCAGGTCGTCGTGGATGCGCATGTGGCCGAATAGACCCATGCGATGCGTGAAGGTGCGAGGGCAGTGTGGGCAGTGGAGGCGAGTGCGGTGGGTGTAGGTTGGTGTTCCAGGCACTGGTTCGCCAGTCTCTGTGCGATGGATTCGCAAGTGACCGACCAGGCCGATGCGTGAGGTGAAGGTGCGTGGACAATGTGGGCATGAGAGGTCGGCGATGTCGGTGTCAGCTGTTGAGGAAGCAGTGGTGTTGGTGGTGGTGGTCGGCGCGTGCGACAGTGGAGCGAGGATGGGTCGGGGCGTGGTGGATGTCGTGGCTGTATCGGAATTGTGGTCAATTCCGCTCTCGTGGATGCGCATGTGGCCGAATAGACCCATGCGATGCCTGAAGGTGCGAGGGCAGTGTGGGCAGTGGAGGCGAGTGCGGTGAGTGTAGGTTGGTGCTCCAGGCACTGGTTCGCCAGTCTCTGTGCGATGGATTCGCAAGTGACCGACCAGGCCGATGCGTGAAGTGAAGGTGCGATCGCAGTGAGGGCAGATGTAGCCCTGGCCCTCACGTCTGATGATGGAGGTTGCAGGGGTTGTGCCTGTTGTTGTGTCAGGTTCGGCTGTGGTGAGGTCGTGGGCGACAGACGCCGAAGCGGACGTCGTTGTGGCAGTGATGGATGAAGAGGAGGAGGAAGGGGAGGAGTGACGGGTGGTAAGGTTGGTGGCGTCGATGTCGGCTGGGGAGTGGTTAGTGGGTGCACAAGGTGGTGGATTGGGAGTGGGGCTCGGCGGGGTGGGCGTGTCAAGGCGGCGGTCAATTCCGCTCTCGTGGATGCGCATGTGGCCGAATAGACCCATGCGATG
>CACRXP010000880.1:50345-66921 GCA_902702965.1 Spirometra erinaceieuropaei | reverse complement strand
AAGGAATTGACCATCGTGTTGCGCAAATAATGATAAATTTCGAAGCAAAGCGCCTCAGAGGTGCAGAGGTTTTTTGTGCACATGAACCGATTCTGGATAAAACAGCACTGCGGATGCGCAGGTCATTCAGACCCAGGGGTAATCATAACGCCCTAGCCATACGCAGAAGTTTGTTGCTTTTGACGAGGAAAGTGTAGCGAAATCGAAGATGTTAGTTCCAAAAAATCATAACGCAAAAGGATAGTAACAAACCTCGCAGGGTTCAGGGCGGCTACTGCCGGAAACAGTACAAATTCTACAGTATTTTCCAGTTTTAATTCGTTTATTACTACGAGGCATTTGTGGCATGAAGCCAGTTATTTTGTTGTCCATAGTTTCTCGCGCCCCAGTTCGTTAATTTGGCCGAAAAGTGTTTTTGAAAACACTATCTTTGAAGGACCACTGTGTTCAAATATCCATGATATTTGGAATCCGGGAATCCATCGAACGAAATCCTAAAGGAACTCACTGTTACAACTGGCGACATGAAGGCTTAATTTATCCTTTCTCTGTCCGGTCGATTCGTTACATTTTTGTCTTTGTAGTAGCTTTATGGACAATAACTTGAGTGAAAAGCATTATCCGCAAGTCTCGACACATGTGTCAGTATGGACGTTCTGTTTTCGATCTGGCCTATTTTTCTAGAACAGCCATAAATCTCAATCGCTATTCATCTTCAGGTGAGGGGTGGTTGGCCTGTAGTGATAATCAGATCAGGAATGACTTTCCCGGTCCTTTCCGGAATGCGGCATTCAGAAGAACAGGATGTTATTCCAATGACAGACTCAACTCAACTTGTGCGCCTGACTCTATTCGAAAGTAGGCCGAGTAAAATTTGCAAACAAACCGATCATATCCGAAATAAGCAGTGCAATGTTTGAATAAAATGGTTGACGTAAGCATAAGTGCTGCCAGAGACGAAAAACGGCATAGCCTGCGCTGCTGATTTAATCATTTGATGTATAAACAACGTACTTATTCATAGTGAGTAGACATTTTAATGCAATCTCAATCTCCACCGTTCGAGAACTCGGACGGTCACAGATTTGGCCAATCAGGATAACCAGACATCAACTGACGTGAAATGAGTGTAAAAACCGACATTCATCATTTAGGAAAGTCTCCTGACCTTGGTTAATTATAAGGCTAATTTACTTAACCCAGTGGAATGAAATAAAAGTGATCGGATACCATTACCAAGGGGAGACCGAAAACTGCTCGCTTCCGACCCCCCAGTTTCCATCCTACTGTCATTAATCCTATTGGCACATATTTATCAAATAAAAATTTGTGACGTCTATCTTCGTCGCTCGCCAAATATACTGAATTATTACCTCGTTAGAAGCATCCCTCCAGAAGCAGAGATGGGTCTGCGAATTTTGCAGAAGTATTCCAGCGGATGAACATGAATCATGTTAATATTCACTGTTATCTACCTTCCCGCTAACTTTGACTACCAATATGAAGTCGCCATGGGGTTGAAACTACAGATGTTACTATGGTGCCCATAGTACAATAGGCAGAGCTAGGAAGTTTGTTACAGATGGGGACGACGTATGCTGAAAGTGCATCCACTTCAGTCGCCGGGGTTTAGGGGGGGGGGGAGAGAGAGATAGCGTACGAAGTTTGTTTCAAGAGAACAGGAAAAGTCCCTATGAGGGAACTTCTGTGCAATAAGTGCAGCAACTGCACACTTTAACGCCGCATGAAGTAGATATTTAAAGTGGTCGAGCGACTGACCTGTTTCCTATTTACGCATCCAGCATTTACATACTATGCTTTGGGGATATCTCCCTTGGAGTGGTTCGACCTCCGGGAGTAGAAAGCAAGTGGGTAATCTGGGGGACTTCGTCGACCACGTGGACACGAACCACGCATGGGGGCCGTATGTATATGTATGGAATGTTGACGGAAGGCCTAAAATATGTTTTCAACTCGAAAAGATTACATAAGTAGAGTTGTGCCGTTACGTCCAGTCACGTCGGGATGCCAACATTTAAACGGGTATTTTTCCATTTGTCCCTGTACAAGCTTAATACCTAAGTAGTATGGATTTTTCCCATTGATTTTCGATGTTCATTTGAATTCAGCTATAGTCCGTAGAAACCATGGACAAAATGTTCTTTTCTGTACTCGTCTGGTAGCAAATTGCGTCTTCTTCAAGTGTTATACTTGAAGGTCTTGAAAAAATTTATAATCACGAGTTTTCTCAAGACCGTGAAACGTTCAATCATGAGGCGTCACATCAGGACGTTTATTGGTGGTGTTTATAAAGTGGACAACAAGGACGACATCTATCGCAAAATTTTATAAGCCCTACGTGACGCCTTCTTATTGATGTATAGAAAAACATGATTTTTCCTACATTGAAGGCATGCAGTTTGTAGTTTTGAAACCCTGAATGCAAGTGTAACGACAGGCAAGGTTTGAAATCATTCGGAAATTTAGGACGTTTTTTAAAACCGAATAATGCTTTTTCTTCAAGCATTTGTACCCAAATGGACACAAGACGGAATAATTTTGATCATCTTTAACATGAAACATATTTGAACTGATAGGGGCTTCAAAAATCAATGCTAAAACTCGCCCTACTTAAGTAGTTATTTATTGACAGAGTGCAGTCTGTGCAGGCGACCGGAAGGAGGTCCGTTAAAAAGCTGGCATCCCGACATGACTGAAATATCCTGCGACTGTACCGCACGGGTATTAATATTACAAGCCCGCTTAAGTAATCTTTTCGAATCGAAAACACATTTCAGAATTTTTGTCAACATTTCATGAGATAGCACATCTGCCGTATATTTTCGTTTACTCCTCTCCGTGTGTCTGCTACTCGGCGCTTTTGTACCCTGGTGACTGTCATCACGTGACACGCGCGTGACAGGCGAATACCCCAGGGTCACGAACGCGGTATCAGGACGCGAAATAACCGGCCTATGTACGTCGTTCCCTGTATCATGCAGGCTAGAGAACGATATCGTCTGAGTTTCGTCCCCTCCCAGGCACGCCGTAAGGTACACTGACCTATCCAACCGATTGATGTTTGCAATCTGCTCCACAGTCTTTCCAGCCAAGTAAAAGAAAATTAAGAACGCGGGGAACACCTTCACTTGAAAGACTGTCACAGTTGACGAATTGTGAGCATTTGCAGATATACTTTTTTTAAATCAAACGGTCCGGGTGTCAGTGTTGAAGGAGGATATTTTCAGTTCACTGACGCTAGCGCATCACCAAATTAAATGCAGACGATAAGACATTCAAGGATTGCTGCTGAGGGGCAGGGAGTGCCAGTCCGAACTTCGGTTTCGACGATGCCCAGCAGGCTGAGAGCAGGCGTGGTCACTTGCGCGCGAATTAGGTATGAGACTTGCAGGGCATCCATCTCACCCCCTCCTCCTCTCCCACATGAGCCCCGTGTCTAGATACCGTCAAGAAGACCAGAGGTAGGAGAGGGCGCAGATGGTTGGCACGGCCAGACCAAACCCTGGACGTACCCCCACATCCCCTGGTCCCCAACGAATACTTCACGAGAATTTTATACACCATAAAGGCGTGGAGACCTTGGACTGCCAAGGACTATACCGTGTTGGAGAAGGTCCAGAGACGGGCGACCAAAATGACACAAGGTCTGGGAGCGCTGCCCTATAAAACCAGACTGCCAACTCTCAACCTGTTTCCCCTTTCCTACAGGCAATTACGTGATGACCAACATTTCGCATTAGCAACGGCCTAGACTGTTGTTTAGATCCCACTGATTATTTCCTTCAAGATAACAAGCACACTCTGCGCGGTCATCCCCCGAAACTACGTGCAGGGAAAGCAAGGATCAATGGACGAAAGTTCTTTTTCAGTAACAGAGTGGTTGCAGCGTGGAATGCCCTGCCTACCGATGTTTCTATCTCCTCCTGTGTGAATTCCTATAAGTGTAGACTTGACGCGTGTCAAGCGTCCCAGTTACCAGCTTCGCATCCACTCACATAACCCGGCACTAACTTGTACGTGTTTATACTACTTGTAATTAGTAAGTAACCGTTAATGATTATTGTTTTTCGACTGACTGTGGCTGTCCGCGATTATGTACAAAATTCCTTTTTCACCTTCCCACTTATCAATGTTTTTCTCCGACAACTTGTAGCCGATAGGGAGTTCAAAGGCGCTCGTCTTTATTTCCCTTAATAAACTGACAATGAAACTGAAAAAAAGAGAACTAGGGGGGGAGGGAATGCTGGGAACCCAAACTGACGCGGCGAGTGCTTGCAATTGGGCCTACAGCAACAGCCCTGATCCAAAATACACACTGACTAGGACTTAGATTCGAACAAAAAAACAAGGGCGACGGTTGACGCGGCCGTGATGGCCCCGAGGCGTACCGCTATACACGGCTCGGGTCCCACAAAGTGGGAGTGCCATAGAGGCCACCTTGCGAAGGAGCCATTGCAGCCTGACGCTCAAACACTCTGTCCGCCACTCCACATAGACAAATATGCTGGGCCGACGGAGAGGTCCAAGTTACCCCGTCAGTTGGCAGCCTTCCAAACCACGGCTTTTAGCGCACCGTAATAGCTTCAAGCGCGTCAGATTGTTTATAGTGAGGAAAATGTGCTGAGTCGTCGACCTCACTCTCCCTTCTCATTCCCAGGCCCCAGTCACAGGCCGAGCCGGTCAATTGACAGGTGCGGGGAATGGACGCGGTAGATGCCATATCCAAGTGACCTTGTCTGCGCGCGCCACATGCACGACCTGACCCCCCCCCCCAAACAAAAGCACCAGGATTTCACACAGCGGAGGTTGAGTGGCGTACATCTCACATGCGTGAGATTGGTGTAGGTCACGTTAGGAAGGAGTCGCATCAGTCTGGTCCTCAGCCCACCAGTCCGCAGCTCTGGAAGCGATGTTTGTGAGAAGTGGAACAAGAACCGACAAGAAACACTCAGTCAGACAACGTGCCACCACCTTGCAGAGCGCGCACGGACCTAATCAATTTAATTCACAGAGTGAATCAAAAGGAAGAACAGATTATCATTCTTTCTGCTAGTAAAGGATGAACAGCTGTTGCGAGGAATCAAGAAGATCGTAATGAGAAAGCCAAGGTCCTTCCCGATGATGGAGAATTGTACAGGTCAGCACATAACTTACAGGCCAAAATAATAGCAGATCGGCTGAATAAACTCCTTAGAGAATACCGGGGCAAAAATACGATCAGGAAGAATGAATTGCACGTAATAAAACCAACAGACACTACTGTGGCCCGAGTCTGTGGTCTGCCAAAGATTCATAAACTAAAAGTTCCTCTGCAATCAGTTGTTGCCCAAAATGGCAGCTCCGCCTATAACTTAACATAATGGATCTACACCCAACTGAATTTCCTCCAAGACCATTCAACTACCTCAGTCCGATAGACATGCCGATTCCTTGTAGGCCCACGAGGTCGGAGGCTACAACTGGACGAAATCGTGGTCTCTTCGACGTGGTGTCTTTATTACAATCCCTGCCACCGAGTTTTGTGCATGAAGTTCTGCGCGAGAAACTTGAGAAGACATGTGGAGAAAGTCAGAGTCCACCGAGGCCTGACTTTCGGGCCACCAGTCGGCCGAAAGTCGACTGCGAGATCCAAGTTATTCGTCAGTTTAAGCCTTCCAAGTCTGGTCAGAAAGAGAAGGATGACACACAAAGTCACTGGGCAACCATGCACACGGCCTGTATGTCCAGAGAGGGCACAAACGCATCCACCGGTAGGGAATCAGGTGCTAGAGAACTGCCAGCCCCCAACAGGCTGCGAGAGCCATGGTTGGCTGAAGCCTGACATAGCATGCGCACATAGTACTTAAATTCCACAAGGGTGAGACGAACAGCTCGGCATTTAGCCATTACACTTCAAAGGCAGGGTAAACATTCAGTCATCGCTTGAGAGGCGCAACTCATGGTTGAGAGTAGAGGCTGTTTTGAAGGGGGCGAGGACGGATGAGAGTCGGGCTGTTAATCGAAAAATAATCCTTTTTAATGTAAACGGCAACGACAACTAACGCTTTGACAGAATGGCCAAGTCGCGAGGGAGATGACTCGATCAAAGGTAAACCCCGTAGAATCAACTGAGACACGCTTTATGCGACATGCTGCATTGAATACAATCCATGTTTGATGTGTCGAACCGGAAATTTGTCGTGCTGTTCCTTAAATGCAGCAGTCGCAGTCAGTTCCGTCCAACAAAAAAAGTTAATAAACCCGCCGGGACGAATGCACGATTACAATGCATTGACAGGGCTCTGGTCGGGTCATTTATGTGGCTTCTGAATTTAAAATCGCGAACGAGCTAATTGAAGCGTGGACGTGTCTAACCCTTTTCCTCCTCCTCCTCCTCCTCCTCCTCCTCCTCCTCCTCCTCCCTCTTCTTCTTCTTCTTCTACTACACCTCGTCTCATCAGTTATACCGTTTTCCATGCGCCATGCGAGTTCTTCGAATGATCCTTCAAACGGTCTATACGATTATGCTGGGGAGGAAGTGTAAAAATGGGGTGGCAATTTGTTGAGTGAGCGTCAGTTCGGGACCTCTCCTCGAGGCTGTGTGGCTCTCAGTTAAATGCCTCGCAGTCGAAATGCAGTCGGTTTTTGGTCAGTTAACATCCAGCCACGACAACCGCGTAAAATTACCAAGCGCGAATAGCAGAATTTCCATTGCCTCCGCCGTGGCTGCGGCCGCTACCGTAGTGGCTCCTTTACACTCCAGTAAATTGCTCCCCCATTGACCAATGTTTCACGTGAATTCACACATCTATACCTACTGACAACTTCAAAGTAACCTTTTAAGTACGTTTTATTCTTTCGTTTTACACAGGGTACAGGCTAGACAACGCCATCGTTGAAGAAATCCAAGTCAGCAACCGCACGTTTTCGGTCATTCATCATCAGGCCGGCACAGCAATATATGTCACAGCAGCAGCGGGGTTGGGGGGGGGGTTGAGCGTGTCTGGGCATTGCCGATCAAGAGGAAGTCATTATGGTTTAGTTCTGTCAGGCGGACGGGGCGGGCGTGCCAGTGGGAGATGGGCTTGAGGCACAAAACGTTGATCACGAATCAGATCAGAGTAGGCAAAGCCATGGCAGAAAATAAATCAGATGTTGGGTGTGGCAGACCCGACTTTTTTAAGCTCCTCTTGCTTCTCTGAGCGAAGTTCAAGAATCCGGAAAGAAGAGCATAGAGAGGATTGTGTACTGCT
The DNA here is from genome assembly GCA_902702965.1 of Spirometra erinaceieuropaei. Lineage (NCBI taxonomy): Eukaryota > Metazoa > Platyhelminthes > Cestoda > Diphyllobothriidea > Diphyllobothriidae > Spirometra > Spirometra erinaceieuropaei. Next base: position 59,668 of record CACRXP010000880.1, on the reverse strand, counting down.
GGTCGGTGATCATAATTCAGAGTTCGCCTTCAGGTGAGCAAACTTTCTCTCATGACAACTCACCTGAGACGTGCTTAATATTTGCGACCGCCACCAAATTATTGATCTTAATCGGAATGAGTGTTTCGCATGGCATATTGGTGTCCTCAAACTAAAAAGCTGCCGTTCGATTGAAAGTTGCCTTAGCTAGGGACAAAAACTCGATAGTTAGACGATCGCTAGGCGGGCATCACCCTGGTAATGCAATACACACGACAGTTCGACCGTCGATTTCGACGATGTCCACCGTGTGCCCCACAGCTGCAGCAGCGGTGGGAGCAGGGACGGTGACTTGCGCAGGGGTTTATAGTGCCGGTAGACTTGCGCTGCATCTACCTACACACTCTCCTCCTCCCCCGCCTGGGCCCGGTGTCAAGACAGAGTCAAGAAGACCGGAGACGAGGGAGGCCGCAGGTGGATGGCTCGGACGGATCCTCACCTTGGCGTTCCACCACACCCCCTGGTGCACACAACAATGACCAGGATTTCAACCAACACAACAGAGATTTGGAGGCTGGTACGACCGAAGCCGCACCTAGGCGTGCCGCCAACACCTGGCTCGGATCCCACACTGTGGTAGGAGTGCCATAAAAGCCACAGTAAAAAGGAGCCATTGCAACCTGACTCTCAGACCGCCTCCAGTGAAGGAGAACGTTCAAGGTACCCCGTCAGTTGGCAACCTTCCAAGCCACGGCTTTTAGCGCACCGTGATAGCTTCAAGCGCGGCAGATTGTTTATAGTGAGGAGAAAGTGCGCTGAGTCGTCGACTTCACTCTCCCTTCCCATCCCCACACCCCAGCCGCTGTCCGAGCCGGTCAGCAGACTGGAGTGGGGAATGGTCGCGGTGGCTGACATGGTCGACTGACCATGCCTGCGCGCGCCACAGCACGACCTGGCCCCCCATACACACAAACACCAGGATTTCACACAACGGGGGTAGAACGGCGTGCCTCCCACTTGCGTGAGAGGGCCGTGGAAGGTGCTGCTTCAGCCCATCCCCAGCCCACCAGTCCGCCACTACACACAACACACACACACAACGTGACGAACTGCGTGAACCGAGAGCAGGCCCCAATCAGCAAACTTCCTATCCACGACGCTTGACGTGTCGGGATAGTCTCGGACACAAGTCACCCGTGCAGCCGAAGCCGCATGGGGACAGAGTCGAGATGCACACTTCCCACTTGCGTGGGAGGCTGCAGTTGAGTGCATGAGGTGTGTGAGGGTTGATGTCTGGTGGGGTGATGGTGTTAGGAGGTGGGGAGTGAGGGAATGTGTGGTGTGACCGGCGGTTGTCTACCGCAGGTCGTCGTGGATTCGCATGTGGCCGAATAGACCCATGCGATGCGTGAAGGTGCGAGGGCAGTGTGGGCAGTAGAGGCGAGTGCGGTGGGTGTAGGTTGGTGCTCCAGGCACTGGTTCGCCAGTCTCTGTGCGATGGATTCGCAAGTGACCGACCAGGCCGATGCGTGAAGTGAAGGTGCGATCGCAGTGAGGGCAGATGTAGCCCTGGCCCTCACGTCTGATGATGGAGGTTGCAGGGGTTGTGCCTGTTGTTGTGCCACGTGCGGCTGTGGTGAAGTCGTGGGCGACAGACGCCGAGGCGGCCGTCGTTGTGGCAGTGAAGGAAGAAGAGGAGTAGGAAGGGGAGGAGTGAGGGGTGGTAAGGTCGGTGGCGCCGATGTCGGCTGGGGAGTGGTTAGTGGGTGCACAGGGTGATGGATTGGGAGTGGGGCTCGGCGAGGTGGGTGTGTCAAGGCTGCGGTCAATTCCGCTCTCGTGGATGCGCATGTGGCTGAATAGGCCCATGCGATGCCTGAAGGTGCGAGGGCATTGTGGGCAGCGGAGGCGAGTGCGGTGGGTGTAGGTTGGTGCTCCAGGCACTGGTTCGCCCGTCTCTGTGCGATGGATTCGCAAGTGACCGACCAGGCCGATGCGTGATGTGAAGGTACGGTCGCAGTGAGGGCAGGTGCAGTCCTGATCCTCATCACTGGGATCGGGAGAGGTGCGGGTGGTGGCGGTTGTTGTGTTGGGGTTGGTGATGTGTGAGACGGCTGTCTGAACGGCCGCTGCTGGGGCAGTGGAGAGGGAGGAGGAGGATGGAAGTGGTGGTGCAGAAGGAGTGTCAGAGTTAGTCGGCGGAAGAGAGGACGAGAAAGAGGCGGGCGGGGGGACGATGACTGGAGCAGTTCGAGAGGCACAGTTGATTCGAAGATGTCAAACAAGTCCGATTCGTGCCCGGAATGTCCGTTGACATCGAGGACACGAAGGGGGAGGTTGTGCGGCGGCGTTGCGGACTGGGCGAAGTTGTGATTTGCGGGTTTCGCGTTTCGCTTTGGCGGCGGCGATTCGGTTGGCTTCGTAGATAGCAGCGCCCGTCTTCACTGTTCTCCTCCATGTCGGACGATCGCGGGCGAGATCTTCCCATTTGGTCGGGTTGATTTGCAGGTGCTTCAGGGAGGACTTCAGAGTATCCTTGTAACGGCGAATTTGGCCTCCTTGACCACGAGAACCCGTCGCGACATCTCCGTAGAAGAGTCGTTTGGGTAGTCGCTCGTCGTCCATGCGCACCAGGTGGCCGCTCCAGCGCAGCTGCATTTGTCTCAACATGCAGTAGATGCTGGGGATTCCCGTTCGTTCCAGTACTTCCGTGTCGGGGATTCGATCCTGCCAGTTCAGCCTCAGGATGCGACGGAGACAACTGAGGTGGAAGTGGTTCAGTCGGCGTGCCTGTCTCGTGTACACCGTCCATGTCTCTGCTCCGTACAGTAACGTCGGCAGGATGACGGCCTTGTACATCTTCAGCTTTGTGCCCAGTTGGAGACCGTGGCGATTCCAGACTGTGCTTCGGAGGCGTCCGAAGGCTTGACTGGCTTTCGAGATCCTGTTGGCGACTTCGTCATCAATCTTGGTGTTGCGTGAGAGGGTACTGCCCAGATACGGGAAGTTCTCCACCACTTGCAGTTGGGTTCCGTTCACGCTGATTTGCGGCGGCGCGTTGGGGGCTGTGGCTGAGTTGGGCGGCGGTTGGTGCATCACCACCGTCTTCTGCGTGTTAATGACCAGACCGAAGTTCTCGCAGGCGGCGGAGAATAGGTCCATACTCCGTTGCATCTCCTCTTCCGAGGTGGTGTTTAGGGCGCAGTCGTCGGCGAAGAGGAGTTCGTGCACGGTGGCTGTGGATACACGCGATTGGAAGTTCATGCGCCGGTGATTCAGGAGATGACCGTCCGTTCTATAGGCGATGCGGATTCCAGGGCGTTCGTCGCGGTAGGCGTCCATCAGCATGGCAGAGAACCTGAGACTGAAGAGAGTAGGCGCCAGCACACAGCCCTGCTTCACGCCGTTGGTCACTGCGAATGCCGCTGAGACAGCTCCGTTGTCCGTGACTCGCGCCATCATACCGTCGTGCAGCTGACGCACCATCTGAGTGAATCGCTCCGGACAGCCGAATTTCTGCATGATCTTCCACAGTCCTTCACGATTCACCGTGTCGAAGGCTTTCGTCAGGTCCACGAAGGTAGAGTACAGATGGGTCCGCATCTCCTGGCACTTCTCCTGAAGTTGGCGGGCTGCGAAAATCATATCCGTGGTCCCACGATGACGACGGAAGCCGCATTGGCTTTCCGGCAGAAGGCCCTGTTCCAGATGGTTGTTGAGGCGGTTGAGCAGGATGCGAGCGAAGATCTTCCCGGCGATGTTCAGTAGGGAGATGCCGCGGTGGTTGTCGCAGACTTGGCGATTCCCTTTTCGCTTGCAAAGGTGCACGATAATTGCGTCCTTGAAATCTTGCGGGACTTCACCTTGACGCCACATCTCCTGGAAGAGCGCAGTCAGGTGATCCATCAGTAGGGGACCTCCGTGCTTGTAGACCTCAGCAGGGATTGCGTCCGATCCGGGTGCTTTCCCGCTGCAGAGTTGCTGCACGGCCCTGATGGTCTCCTGCAGAGATGGCGGGAGGTCGAGGTCAACGCTGGTCTCCACTTGCGGCAAGCGGGCGATGGCGGCGTCGGAGATGACGGAAGGGCGGTTGAGGACGCCTCGGAAGTGCTCGGCCCATCGCTGTAGGATTTGCGTCTTCTCAGTCAGGAGAGTGCTGCCGTCGGCGCTGAGGAGAGGAGCAGTGCCCTTCGTCGGCGGACCGTAGACAGCTTTGATCGCGGAGAAGAAGTTCTTCCATTCGTTGCGGTCCGCATAGCCTTGGATCTCCTCAGCTTTGCGAGCAGTTCAGGCGTCCTGCATCTCGCGCAGTCGTTGCTGAAGCTGTCGGCGACTGCGGTAGAAGGCAGCTTTGTTGTCCTCAGTGGGGTGATCTACGTAGGCTTTGTGTAGGCGGTTCTTCTCGGCAAGCAGATTTCTGATGGCGGCGTCGTTGTCGTCGAACCAGTCCTGGTGTTGGCGGGGAGCGCGACCGAGGACGGCGAGCGCCGTCGACTGGACCGTGTCTCGCAGTTGACACCAGCGGTTCTCCACGGAGGCGTTCTCGGCAGCGGCGTCGTCGGCGGCGGCAGCGATAGGAAGGTTGTCTAGCCGTTGAGCTAGCTCATTGCTTGTGGTCTCCTGCAATACACACACACACACACCACTCGAACACGCGTATCCTCGATCTAGCTCTCATATATCTACCCAACTCATCATCATCATCATCATCACCATCATCATCATCATCATCATCATCATCATCATCATCATCATCATCATCATCATCATCATCATCATCATCATCATCATCATCATCATCATCATCATCATCATCATCATCATCATCATCATCATCATCATCATCATCATCATCATCATCATCATCATCGTCAACCATGACTTAGCGCCTGGCCTGGTCTTCGCAAGCGGACACCGCTATCTCAGACAGCAAATTGGAGTCCAATACAAAATAAATACATCCCGCTGACGTCTTTTATCTTCCACTGCTAACTCAAAACATGGCCTAAAACTGGCGAGATTAAGGCATACCAGTTCACTTGACCGATAGAAGCGCAGGCAACGATGCGAAAGACCAGACAACATTTTGTTAAGGAGACGCGATCTTCGTTTATAGCGTTTTCATCACCCCCTGTTTGTTCCTATCAGGAGAAATCTACTATGTGAAGGCGGTATGTCTGATGATGGTTCCAGTGTGGGCTGAAAATGTTCTCCAGGCTGTGAAGAGCGTCACTAAAGTATGTTGGGCTTACTCTCGACCAATGGGTAGCCCGACCATGGCGATGCCTACGAAGTGGGGTGATCTCTCATCTTCACTTGGACATGTGTAATGCCCCGAATTGAGCCGATTGAGTGTTACTCAGGCGAATAGTTTACAAACAGTGCTTACAAGGGAGATCTGGCGTCCATTCATCAGTTTCCTTTGCGTTTGTACGAGTAAACAATGGTGGTGTGTGTGTGTGCAGGAGGTATGTCTCGAGATGGTTCCAGCGTGGACTGGATATGTCCTCGAGGCTGTGAAGTGCAGTTCCATTCCCTTGGCCAGTGTTGCACAAGGGCGTCATCCCACGTGAATCGGATTTGGGTTAAGCATGCAAGTCCGCGTGACCTGATGACTGAAGCAAGCAAGGTCAGATGGGTTCGAACGGCCTCGAAGGACCCGAAGGTCACGTGAGGGCAGTGTTCACCGATCTGTCGTGGTGGTGAGCTGAATTATGGAACTTCCGTCTTGTTTTGGATTTGTCTGGAATCGTCGTAGTTGGCAACGGGGAGTCAGTAGTGGAAGGACTGGAGGAGCTACTCATGACTTACTTGCCCCCGTCCACAATGCAGTCGCACACTAACGCCATCCGACGGTGCCTGGACCCGTCAAGTAATGCCTAGACCATACTAACTCCTGGATCGACCTTCAGTTTGAAGGCATGACGGACTGGCGAGGAGAAGAGGGCAGAACCGGCCGATGCACTGCCGCCTGCCTTTGAAGGGCGAGGAATGGATCCAGTTAGGTTGGCTTTGTGCAGGAGTAATGCTCCAAAGCCAAAACAGCAGGCGTTCGACAGGGTATGTTTGCCTCGACTTGAGCCGTTCGTGACCAGCCAGGGACAGGGCAGCCGGTGCCCAGTGACGAGCGAGACACCTAAAGCGAGTGTCACATGGAGTTCGCAAAACCGGAACCGCGGTGGCCCCCCGGTGAGCAGACTGAATAGCACCAAAACTGAGATTTAGTGATAACCTTTAGTAGTTGTCCCTCACCTGTTCAGCAACCCGGATGCCTAGGCTAGAAGCCTGTCAAGACATGTTTTCACGCGTCAGTTGGGGGGGGAGGGGGGGGGGTTTCCGCCAGCCCCCGGCGCCAGTCTTGTGTCGTTAAGTACTGGCCTGGCACCGCTCATGCGTGAATCCGGATCCAGTCCGTGAATAAAGTTTACGTAAGGTCAAGTCGGGCATGGCTTACAGCACACACACATGTCGTTGGCATCAAAAAATGCAGAGGGGTTCTGCACATTCGCGGCTGGAATTAGTAACGTTGGATATTGGAGGAGGGGGGAGGGGAGGGGTGAGTTCCGAAAACCGTATGCCCATCAGCATGCTGTTTACATATCGGAGGTGGAAAGGAAAGGCGCCAGTTCTCAGGTCACGACTCAATCGACGGAACCCGACTGCATCTTCGCAATCCAAAAGCTGGAAGTCAGGTGCGCGGTAGCAACGGCGTAAGTCGCGTCCACAGTCAGTCTGCGAGCCCAGTGATCTTTCCCACCCTAGCTGGGAGCAAGACTTCGCCCTTGTTGGCGAAAGGCGAAGATATGTCTGTCCTGTGATGGAACAATTTCCTGAAGACAGGTCAACAAGCGTAGGGCAGGTCATTTTCCTCCCATCTAGAACTATTCATTGGGAGTCACGAATACCACTGCAAACAATAAATTTACTGATCTTAGGGGGTCCCTGACCAGTGTCGAATGAGATTTTCCGGATAATATCGGTTAGGGGAGCTCGAGCTGTCACATAGTTTCGGATTTTCATCGACTGATATTGCTTCCACTTTGAGCGGAAGCAATTGCCTTGGAATATTTGTCTCTTGACCCTTTAAAAACGTGTGTGCGCAGTCGATACGCCTGTTAGGACTTGTTTCCGTGAACTGGTTGTCGTTACTGCAGGCGGTGGGTCAACCGCCGGTCGGATGTCGCTATTTATCGCTCTGGTAGCACTCAGGCGTTCTTGTGCATACGTGAGTTCGGATCAGTCGGTAAGATAAAGTCGGCCATGACCTACGCACACACACGAGTTCTGCACATTTTCGTGACTGGAGGCAGTCGTGCTGGTGATTAGAAGGGTGGGGGGATGGGAGGAGGATGAGGTGAGTGCTCGAAGCTGTCGCCTATTGCCAACTCTTCGACATGCTGGTTACGCAATAATAGTGGGGAGGATGGATGCTGGTTGTCGGTTCGCGGTTCACTTGACGAGGTCATATCTTGGCGTGCGGGGACAGCGGCGTAAGTGGCGAGCGGCTTAGGTCTCCGGTCTGCAGTCCCTCTACGAGCGCAGTGGTCTCCCCTCCCCAGCCCAGCACAAACACTTCGTCTGAACTGAATACTTGGCTACGCGAAGGCAACGGCTTCCAATGAGGGTATTGGTGAGCCAGACTGCCGAGTAATTACCACAGCCATTACCAACGCTGGTGGTGAATTCAACTGCCCGCATGAGGGTAATTAAGCCAGCATTGAGCTGAGCGTAAACAGTGACGAAAGGGACACTGATGTTGAGGGGGTACCGGGGAGCTCATGAAACTGAATTCCGGAACCGCGGTGGCCCTGCCTTGAGCGAACTGATTAGCCCCAAAAGTGGAAAAGCTGTCGCTCAATTGTGTGGCGGCCTAGAAGTACAGGTGATAAGCCTATCAGTACCTGCCTTCGTGCATCGGGTGACGCCACTGAAGGTGGTGGGTCTACCGTCAGTCTGGTGTTACTAATTACCACTCATGCGTGTATGCGAGTGCGTGAATCCTGCGCCAGTCCACGAATGCAGTTTATGCGAGATCATGCCAGGCACACACGACCACGCTGTCCTCATCAAAAATGCATATAAGTGCTGCATGTCTTTGTGACTGGAATCAGCCGTGTTGGTGATTAGAAGGGAGAGATGATGTGTGCTAGGCTGTGTACCCTTCAGCGCGCGGATTACGCATAAGCAATTTCAAAGAATTACGCCTTCCCTCAAGTTATGGCTGAGTCGACGGAAACGGGGCCACATCCGTAGGTTCGGAAGGGCGAGATTCTCGCGTGTGGGAACAACGGTGTAAATTGCGAGTTTTTTTGAGTTGAGGTTCTTCGGTCCGCATTCTGTCTGCGAACGCAGTGATCATTCCCCCCCTATCTGGAAGCAAGACTTTGCATGAGCATCGTGATCATCTAGGTGGAGATCGCGCGAGTGAACACTGCTCCCTGCTAACGATGTATTGACCCTACTCTGGACGCTCGCTGCGACACTGCGCCTCTCGGGTATGGCAGTGACAATCTGTTTCTTGGTAAGTCACAGCCATCCAAGCCGACCATCCAACTTCATAGCCTGTTCAAATGTGCCGTCGTCCGACTGCCAACTTCCTTCGGCGTATTATCCGATCGTTCTCTACAGAACACAGCGTTCTATCTACTGCCATTCAACTTTCCCTCTTTCTATTCTGTCCAGGGTCCGAAGGTCGTGGTGCCTGCTTCTGACTTTTGATGGAAATTTTCCCATTGCGCCGATTACAAGGAATGAAGCCTGGTGTTCAGAGGGAGGTCACCCTTTTGTCGAATTGGGAACTATCGCGTCTGGTGCTTCCACTTCGAATATTTAAGCTGCTGTGACGGCGACCTCGACGAGCCAATTCGCTGGACCACTATTACGTCTGCTGCCAAAACAATGGTGATGCAGTCGCAGCTATTAACGACTCGCATGTGAGCGCCCAAGCTAACATTGGACAGAGTACAAATATCGGCGATGCATGCAGAGGCTGTCAATTCATTACATGTGGAATGGCATATCAACCATACCTCCTGTACGCCCGCTGTCCCTTTCTGTCGCTGTCTCTGATAGCAGGTTCAGGTGTTAATTCGAAATGTCAGGCTGGCAGGGACTCTGCCCGGGACGCCTGCTGTAAAAGTATGACTCTACAGCGGCAGTCATAGCTGTGCTAGCCAGCGCAGACATGTCCTCGAGAAGGGCGCTCTGATGCCTTCCTCCCCGGCGGCACTCGGACGCCCAATTTGGCAGCGCCGGGCGTGTGTGCTCTCGTCCGGCTGCCGACCCGCTCCGACCTAGACTCCACTAATTCTGTACGGAATGCAATGCCCATCTACTGGTGTCCT
>CACRXP010000880.1:26294-37650 GCA_902702965.1 Spirometra erinaceieuropaei | reverse complement strand
TTCTTTAATCCGAGGCCGGACCTGAAGGTCGTAGCGCCTGGAGGTTGTCGATGACGACGGCGTAGGTCGTGGTCCATCGACCGGCAGTCCATCAGCGATCGCAGTTATCTCTCCCGCCCCAACTCTCGCTAAAACTCTGCCTGAACATGGCAATTACTTATGCGCGGATTGAGACTGCATAGAGTGACGGCATTTATGAGTCAAATAATCGAATACGGGGCCGCAGATCTCACCACACGTGTGGTGGCCTAACAGCCCCACCCTTCGGGCGTCCGTCACCCATTTCTGCCGTTGTCTCTATTGACAGGTTCGAGTGCTAATCTGAAACGCCAGGCTGATGAAATTATTGTCCTAACAATCGAAGGCCCTTAAGCGGTTGTGCTCCTGCACGGGGAGTGGATTTCACATCGACTGCGATTGATGGGAACTTATGAGATGTTCTTTGATGTGTTGAGTATGACAAATTTCTAAGGACAGAGTCCTGGAGACCTTAGGATTTCTGTGACCGTACTCCACCTGCCTCTCCACGAAAAGTTTCATTTCAGTTATAATTTGCTCCATGGAGTGTATTGCAATTCACATACACCTGCCAGTGTTAGTTAACGGCCGCATCCAGACCAGAAAATCACAAATACGGTCCATTGAAATTTGTCTCACTCCCGAGTTTGGGGGCACTATTGCAGCGAGCAACAGTCGACCCGACACTCCAAGAGTGCAAACAGTGTCTGTTAATCACAAAGGGAATAAAGTGCACCAAAACTCGGTGACAATCTCACTGACTGCTTTGCTAACGTGGCTCCAAACCAAATAATACCTATTTATTCGTTTGAGTCAGTGAGTTTGTTGCCAAGTCCGCCTACTTTCAAGGCCACTAGAACAAGTGCAGAGCCCAATAACATTTGCAAACTCTCCCAGTTGACTCTGCTCATCTGGTGTGTCTTCAACAAAAGTGCTGACAACTCTCCCGTTGAGTTTGAATCGCAGGCATGTGAATCAGAACGCCTCCACTAGAGACGAGATTGGTAACAAGAGAAGTCAGTCAGTTGCACACAGACCGGAGGCAACCATTAGGCGTCTGGTAATGAAACCGAAAGACCCACTGTCACGGCTAGAAACGTCTGGAGTCGGTGCGCAGAAATGACGCCAGCTCTCAATGTGCGGCTCATTCGACGAGATCCGGCCACACATTCAAATTCGATGAGGCCGAAATTCTCGCAAGAGGTGACAACCGCGTGAGCCGGGAGCTACTTGAATCATTGTTTACTAGCCCCAGTCAATTAACAAGTGCAATGAACTTCCCCTTCCATACTCTGCTGAAACTTCGCCTAGGCGGGGTAATTAGCCACACGGGGAACGCACAGGTGAACACTTTTCCCAACTCCAGGGTCGGTGGGTCAGATGGTTGAGCACTCATCACACCAACATCCAACGCACGTGATGAAATTGCAGCAATTAACGACGCGGGTGTCGGCCATCAAGCAATGATCACACCAAGTGCGACGATCCCGGGTGAAGAGGGTAGCCGTGAATGTTCATGGGTATGCGGTAGCATGGTGACTGCATCCTATAAATACTGCAGCCCCTTGTGCATGAACCACCCGTATCTGCTTTTGCCTCTGATGATTGGTCGTCTTGGTCTGCTTCGTCTTTATCGAAAGTAACAGACCTGACATGACGGATGTTAAGCCTTTCAGGGCGGGATAGTTCAATGTAGGATTACCTACAGCTTTGACCTCAAGTCATGTCGCTTGCGCGGCGGGAGAAAGAACGTACCACTCGAGACACCCGGGAGCGAGTTCAGTTTGCAGGGGCCAGTAGGATGTTTATTATGGGAATTCAGACCGGATGCTCATTCTGCCCAGCTAATTTGCGACTGTCTCAGGGAAGCCTGCGACAAACGGTTGCGCACAAAATCCAAGGAGGTAATAAATGGTCGCCGAGAGAAGGGTTCGGTGGTAGTCGTCTCAGGTCTGTGACCAGCTGCGCAAATTCTTAGCGTTTCGTGGGCTGACAACTTGTCCTGAGTCGAAAAACTTAGTTCGCTGGCGTTATTTGTGACGGAAGCCTGTTCACCGGCAACCCCTCCTACAAACCTTAGTTTGGTGGTACTACGCGTCCGCCAAGCTGCCAAATGATTTTCCGTCGTTGCCTCCATGCGACACTATCTCTTATCTAAGGCTCCTCGGCTAAGTTCCAACGGGGCCCCCGCTCCAAAGGTAGTGGATCGTATGCCTCCAGACAAGACCGACTGTGGTTCCACACCATGCGCCTTCCTACAGAAATGTTTTTTTTTATGATAAAAGACCGTTTCCCTGTTTCTAGCCTGTTTGTTAAACAAAGTTCCTCAAGTTCGGCAAAGCAGAACTCACGAGCTGTCCTCCATTACCGAGTGTTTCTTACCACCACCGCGGTCACCTGTCACGGATCCCAAAGCAAATGCCTCGATCCACTCCCAGGGGTGCGACGGTGCACAACTCGTACCCGGTTCCAGGAGCCCGGCCGTTGTCGCTAATACTGCCAACACCTACCCACTGGTCTTGAGTTCAAACATCAGGAGTGCTAAGACCGGAGGTTAGTGTCACTAACTAAAACAGTCGATATGCTAGAGGTGGCCATCCCACCTACGCTTCGTTGACAGCACTGCTGGAGTTGTATTTGTGCCTTGACATAGTGCGCTGACGGTGTTTAATTCCACGAAATCTGGCTTTTGCCAAAAAGGATAAGGTTTGCACCTCGCTGCAAGCTGCACACTCCATCGGGATGGGTGAGAAAACTGTGAAACAATGTAGAACCCACCTCGTCGGTAAACGCCGTCCAACATGGTTGATATCTAGCCGATCGGTGGAGACAGGAACTGACCGGTTCTCGTTGAAAGATAAAAGCATACAAGCGAAGATGCGAGTTCCAGGAACTAGTTGATCAGAAGAAGCGATCACTGGAACAAGTGGCAGATAGATGCCACTGTCTCTGAGGATGCATTCAAGTGAGAATCCGAAACGCCAGGCGAATAAAGCCCTTGTTCCAACGATCGCTTCTTCTTCTGATCAGATAAGAGCATGTTGGGAGCGACAGGGCAATGCACGAGTGCAGGCGAACAGTTGAGCAGGAAGCCTTAGGCGAAGACCAGCATCTATTAAATCACGACCTTACTATTACTGTGTGGTCGAAGAACGCTTAGTCACGGGGTCCTCACGTGCAGTTTGCGACATTCCTTGAGAAAACGATAAACCAATACTACAGTGACCACGTCCATAGCACTTTAAATGTTATCAGCAGCAGCAATCTAATCAGCAGGATACTCAAGCTGCGTTAGGACTTTTTCGGAATATCTAACATTTAATGGAAGGCGAAAACCTCCATCGATCACATCATAATGCTTTATAATTGAACCAATACTTGCCACCGAAAACGAAGAGGCAGAGTTGGAGTGTACAGTCGAGAATCAGTAGTCCTGTACTGACGTCGGTCTTGCCCACAATCCCTACTGTTGCAGATGCACTCACGTCCAAGGCAGGCCGCAACAACAGGCAGGGGGACAAACTTCATGCACACCAAACACACGACACGCCGATGCTTAATGTGTTTTCGGTAAGACAGACAGCCATTGACTCCATGTTTACAAAAGCCAGCAAAGCCGACATGAAACACGAGACGAAACCAGAAGCAACGTGCAGCGGTCCAGGGTGGGAGTGGAGGAGTCGTCCTGAAGTTTGCCAAAGAATACGGGTAAATGAATATGATGGTCACCTTGGTGACTTCACGCTACCAAATGTGTCGATGGGACCTGCCGCAGAAGACTCGACGACTCCCGAGAAATGTACACGCCCACGATGAAATCCCATGCACATGGATACAGCCAAAGTAACAATCGAGTATCCTCGAGTACCTGAGGAATGTGGCGATTCAAAACTTTTGGTGGACTATTACGGACCCGACTGATTACGCGGCAAATATCCAACTTCAGCAGCGGTTGGTGACGTGCCGGACTGGAGCTGCAGTGAAACTCTACTACCCTAACTGGCAAGACAATGTGCTCCACAGATTCCGTATTGAAAATGTCTTCCACCGGCCTTGCTTAACACGATACCGCCGTTGTCGGGAGTTTTAGAGGTCGCGTTGAGGGGAGCTCTTGAGCAAGGTCACACATGCTCACGAGGGATGACAAACACTGCTGAATCAGCACGGCATACACACGTTAACAGGGTCCTGAACACGAAGGGCTCAGTATGCCAGCTTCTGACGGTTTAACTATTTGTGGCTCGGCGTACCCATTACGGATTATTTTCAAGTATACTTAAAAATACTCAGTCCTATGTCTGCCTGACCGATAAATCGATACCAATGTATGCCAATTAAACGACCTCCGACCTTTAAGTCTACGCTGCAGCACACATGACCCATTAGGGTCTACATAACGGTAGGAAAAAGGGAGAATTTCAGATAAAAAACTTTTAAGATAGCCGGGAAACTTAGTTGGCATACATTATGCATAACAACCTGCAGGGGAATCTGAGATGGTAGAAAATAATTTCATCGGCAGCACGATGTACATCGGGGCAGCAGTGCCAAGTCACTTCTACACAGCATAAATTGACAATATAGCATGACCCGTCCTCTTTTGACATGTCCATAACAGCAGGGGAACTAGAGTATTTTCTTTGGTTCGATAATCAGAGGGCCAACATTATCACCCGTCTGTTCGTTGTGTTTGTTATGAGTTCCATCGCAGTAGGGGAACTACAAGTAATGCAAATGAGACCAAAAGCTCACCTTTGATGACAACCAGCAACGGCAAAATGCCTTTTTTTGGTCAATCGACTCAATATCAACGATATCAACACATTTAGCCTGTTCCTTTTTGTAACAGCGATTTATGTGGTCGGAATGCTTGGAACAGAGAGATCTCGTCGTGTAGTAGACAGAGTATCCGACAGCCGCTGAAAAAGCGGTAAAGGCAGAAAGTTCTATAAATTCCCTGACTGGTCGGGGCAATGAAAAATGTAATGGCTAACTGGCTTACACGACAAAGAAAACAATCCTCCAAGCGTTTTAGGGATCGGCACTGACTGCAAAACGGAAGGCACATGCACGCAAACCAAGGAATGAAGAGCATTCATTTCGGGGAAAAGTAAAATGAGACAAAGGGGCGTCGCACAGGAGCCGGAGACCTGACCAGGGACCCGACCTTGAGTGTTTTAATGAACTGTCACGCTAGAGGCATTCTTTTTCCGTCTACCTTGAAGAGCTACGCTTCCGAAGTCACGTGCCGACGACTAGTCTCCGACTCCTTCTGATAAGTCGTCCCATTGTATTTTTCGTTCTTCCGTAGCTTCGTTTATTAGTATTCCATTTTTGTATACTCGAATAAACTTATATATATTTTCAGAAGATACAGTGGCGAACGAACTATCCTTTCGGGAAATTCTAATCTGGCCAATACAGTTACTTAGGGCGGGGTACAGTGAGTGAAACCAAATCGATGAAAGTTAGGTTTTAAATTACAGGCTAGACAAGAGCGGAAGGGCGCAGAAAGTTGCATGCGTATTTGTCACCTGTGCTGCTTATACTATGTCCCGTATGCTGTTCACCCCGATCGCTCCCATTCTGAGATGCAAGGCCTTTTAGATCGATCCTTCTAGTTGGCTGGACCATCTGAGTTCAATTTGCCACCATCGCCTTCCCCCTTAACCCGTGTTCCGACATCCGTCCCTCGCCCGATCATTACAATGGTGGCAGCGGGTACCCTACCCGCCTCTCCCTCCGATGTCCCGGTTACCCAATCTCCACCCCTTAACCTAACGATTGATTACGCGTACACACTAGGCCCCAGCCCCTTACAAGCTCCCAAAGCCTATGCCCCAGGCCGCAGTATAACTGAATGGATTCGCGATTTGGATCTATTTCTAGTTACCGTCCCAACCAACCAACGCACCTGCTATTTGACACGCTTCCTTTCCACCTGCGCGCGTAAACGTGTTTTCGACGCCGGAATCGACCACATGTCGCCGTTCGATGTGGCTCGTAGAGCCGTTTTGCGGCTGTTTGGAAATTCGTCTTCCACAGGAATGGCCGCCGAAAGATTCGCCACTATAAGGTAGGCGCGTGATCAATCGGTCGATGAGGAGGACTCGTAATTTATGTCAGTTTCCAGCTGAGCACTATGACTGATGTACATAGTCTGGTACGGAATGTGGGACTGTAAGCGTTACCATATATGCTAAGAATGTCCGATCACTGGCGTTTTCTGTGGTGTACCGTTCACCTAACCATACTTCTGACGAAGATCTCATGCTTGTAACTGAACTTAACAAAGTTCGTGGGAAAAAAGATGTCCTTACCGTTGGGGATTTTAACGCCTCAGGCATTGATTGGCTAAAGTGGACAGCACAAAGGCCGCAAGACAGCTTTAATCAAAAATTACTACAATGAGCAACGGACAAACTTCTCTGTCAGAATTTCACCTTTGGAACAGGAGAAAGGGAAGAACAGAAATCGAACTGTCTGACCTTGTTTTTACCCGAGAGGAGGAAAATGTGTTAGATCTACAGGACCGACCGCCATTATGGTCAAACGACCACATCACTCTCTACTTCGTGTACTCACTGTTTTTCAAACCCGTTCAACCTGATAGGTGGGAGAGAAACATTTGGAGAGGGGACTATTCTCTCATGAGGAGAGAAGCGGCAGCTTTATCATGGGGGACTGAACTGCATGGTCGAGCAAACAACAACTGGAATTCTTTCAGCTCCTTACTGAAAGAGGTTGTTTATTTCAATTGTCCACTCAGAAGGAAGACAATAACAAACCGCCCAAAATGGATAAACTCGGACTTAAAGGCCTCTTTCAGAAAAAGGAATCGTCTGTGGAGGCGTTACAGACTAACTGGTTCCGAAGAACACTTACAGGAATATAAGTGGCAACGAAAAGTTTATAACAGTGAGGCCTCAAAGCTGAGAAGGAAGTTTGAACTGAACGTACTCCGAAATTCATTGGAGCATCCGAAAATTCTATATGGTTATATACAAAGTACTAAAAGGACTCAGGAGCTGATCCTTGCCCTTAGGTCTGCAGATGGAAAAGTGAGGACTGATGACCAGGTTAAAGCGTCCCTCCTTTCTAACTTCTTTCAAGCACGTAGTTCTATATTTGCCCATTCATCCGTTCGCCAACCAACCTCTCCTCCTAGTACCCTTCCCCTTCCTACCCCCTCCCTGCCCTCCTTAACCGAGGAACCGCTCTTTTCATCTACCATAGTTAGGGCCGAGCTACTCCGGCTGAAACCTGCCAAATTGCCTGGCCCAGATAGAATTCCCACTCTAGCACTTCGTGAACTTGCTAATGAACTGTGCAAACCCTTATCTGCAATATTTCAAAAGTCATTTGAAGACGGCGAGCTCCCCGAAGAATGGAAGTGCGCACTGATTACTCCAATCCATAAAGGAGGCTCAAGACTTGACTGCCGTAATTATCGCCCCGTCAGTCTTACTTGCATCGCCCGTAAAATAATGGAAGGCATTATCAAAAGACACTTGATAAAATACGTGGAACGGAACAAAATATTGTGTGATGCCCAACACGGCTTTCGCCCTGGGCGCTCCTGCTTAACGAGTGTTCTTTACTCGCAAGAGAAATGGACGCGAGCTACCGATAAGGGTTTTCCAGTGGATGGCGTATATTTTGACTTCAAGAAGGCCTTTGACAGTGTCCCACACAGGCTTCTTTTACAAATGATCTGGGATATAGGAATTCAAGGAAGAATTTTTAAATGGATCAGGAGTTTTCTGTTCTCCAGAGTGCAAAGAATCGTCGTTGGTAACTCTACCTCGGGATGGGCAAAGGTAGAAATTGGTGTCCCACAGGGTTCTGTCTTAGGCCCAGTACTCTTCCTGATTTATGTTAATGACTGCATCAGCAAAGTGAATTGTGAGGCTCTCATGTTCGCGGATGACATAAAAATATGGAGTGAAGTCAAGTGCGATGATGACGCAGAGAAGTTGCAGTCGAACATCAACAAACTGTGTGCTTGGTCGAACAGATGGTTTTTGAAGTTTCACGTGTCAAATGCGTGGTCTTGCATCTCCACACCGGCCGCAATGCCTCCCCCAAACACCAGTATTATATTGACGGGACGAGGTTAGAAACCGTGGAAAGACACAGAGATCTGGGTGTATGGACGACCACAAATCTATCGCCATCAGAACACTGTAGAAAAAATGTCCAGAAGGCAATATGTACTCTACACTGGATCAGACGTGCATTTAAAATATTTCCTCCTGATCTCCTCGAAAGACTTTTTGGTATCTTTGCAAGACCTCATCAGCAGTATGGAATGCCACCATGGATGAGGAAGGAGATCGATTTACTCGAACAGGTGCAACGCAGAGCGACAAAGATGGTCAACGGTCTAAAGCATTTGTCTTATCAGGAGAGGCCGAATTTGCTTGGCTTATTCCCTCTCTCTTATAGACAAATAAGCTTCTGTCTACTTTGGACGTTCGGGATTGTCCGCGGCCAGGGTTGTTCATTAAGAGCAGAGGACTTTGAGTTTGCCCGTACAAACCAACTACGCGGCCATACCCACAAAGTCGGGAATGAGCGCACGCGGTTAGACCGTCAAAAATTTTCATTCAGTCAGCGGGTCGTCCGACCGTGGAACTCGCTTCCAAGCGAGATGGTGACGGCTGGCACAATGTGCTTGTTTAAAAGAAAACTTGCTCGTCTATTTTTCGACAGAAATCGGCTTTTACAGCATGACTGTGAACAGCCATTTTTGTAAAAACCCTCCGCACTAATTTACAGTGACCTTATGCACTATTTTATGATTACGATCGAACTGTGACTCGATCACATTGTAAATGCCTGAAATTTTATTTTAAAGTACGAATCTGCGAAAGCACTGTACATAAATAAGGTCATCAAGGGCTCTGACTCTAACCCTCCAAACATATACACATACATATACAACCACCCACACTTGTGGTAGATGTATGCAAATCGCTGGTTTGGTATGGCAGAGTCGTGTCGTCCAGTTAAGCGATATTTTCGAAGAAAATCGTCATCTAGTCTTTGTTTAGGTGTCTCTGTGGAGTCCACCATTGTCACTTCCTCACAAAGTCCGTTTCAGGCACCAACAGCTCGCTGCGTAAACGTGTACCTGCGTACAGCCAGGTGGGATTGGGATTTTTGAACTTTGAGGGGGTCCCCACGCAGGTTTGTCGTTGTGACCAAGGTGAAGTCCAGTAGGTCTGGGTGAGATCTCCTCGGATCTCCCTGTACTCAAAAGGAAATAGGTTGAGCTCAGTAAGCTTGCAGATTCAGAACAGTCTTGAGGCCTTTCAGAATTTTAGTCGCCTTCCTCTGAACCATTTACAACAATTTATCGTCTTTTTCAGCCAGGTGTGCCACTCTTGGATCCCATATCCTAGTTACGAACGAATAAAGGTTCTGTATATATTTCTAAATAGCTCTTTGTCTATATCCATGAAAGTTCTTTTAATGATGAATAGAACACCAGTTGCCCTTTGGCCGCCCTAACGCATTTGGAGGATGGCTTAAGAGACGACGAAATGTCGATCATAAGGTCTTTTTGTTCAGTTACATTTGAAGGGCACTTTCCGCCAAGGAGTTATTGGTGATCCTTTCCATTTACACTTACCTTCGTTTTGAGAAGCAGTGCGACACATTCTTTGGGGTAAAACTTTAGCAGCCATTTGTCGGACCATTCACATAGACATTTACTTCCTTCTTGAAGGGTCCATTTATCATTCTTATAGTTGATCGCTAGCCATAATTTGATGTCATCAGCAAACATGACTCCTCTGCGGTCCAGTCCATTCATGAAGTTATCGAAAACAAACGGGCCGTTCGGAGAGGCAACCCACTATCTCAGGTCGCCACTCACACGCTGGAGGAAGGCCATGAGTTCGACTTCGCGAACACGCGGATATTGGCGCAGGCCGGCGCCAAGACGGAGCGAGAAATGTTGGATGCGTGGGTGTCGGACACCAACTCTATCAATAGACGCATTTATTTGCCTGCGTGGTATCACGCCCTCCGTCCTTACAGCCAGGTGGCGCAGCTCACATTGCCGCGAAAGACAAACGCTGTCACCAGGCCGGGGGACCAATATGGGCCAGGCAGCACAGACGTAACCTCCTCCCCCGTACAGTCTCTGATGATGAACTCCTGTTCGAGTTCGAAAGTTAAGACCAATAAAGCTACCGTTCCAGTGATCGTGCCTTCGTCTTCTTTATAAACTAGAACCACAGATGTACATATTCTCTCCCATTCGTGAGTTATTGACATAAATTAAAAGCAGTGTTTTTTCGAGCACAGAGCCCTGAGATACATCATTTACAACTGGCGCTGGAATGGATTTCGCACTGCCGATGCACACAGACGGCAATCGGCAGGTCAAATGTTCTCTATACAGTTCAGCTGGTTCCCCCTCATCTTAGACTCTCGGACTTTGCAGAGTAGCCGGCGGTGTGGAGCTCGATTAGAGGCTTTCTTGAAGTCGATGCAAACGATATCGACCCTTGTGTCTTCGTCTAATGAGTGGGATTGTCGAAATTCGTGTGGTCGACAAGATAAAGATTCCCAATCAAAAGTCAGGGAAGGCGGTTTGAGTTGGACAACCTTTATTGCCTGAGAAAGTGCGTACACAAAGGCTCTGTAGGCACTTGCCGCAAGCGCGCTCCAAGCAAGCTGTTGTTTGTGTCCGCCTTCGAGGTGTTGTGAGCGCGTGTGTGCGCCCTTCGTTGTCTCCACGTCCGCCAGCCAATCAGAGTGGGGACAGCGTTGATTGGTTTCGAGCAATCGCGCATCCCAGCAGCACATCGACAAGGAGTGTGAGGCGGACAGGAGGGCAGCGTGACAAAGGCGAAGAGCGAGGAGACGCGAACTGCCACAGTACCCCCGGCTAGACCGAAGGTGGCGCGTAGCGACACCGAAGGAGCTGTTGGTGTCTAAAAAACATGAGTAATCAAACGGTCAGGAAAATGAACATGGCGTCTACTATGGGTGATATATACAGGGGGCACAGGAGTAGAGTGAGTATGGCTCGCGGTTACAGTGTTGTTGGTTGATGAAGGAGTAGTTGCAGTTGTGGTTTGCGGACATGAGGGCAGAGGAAGTATGCGGGACGGAGGGATAGAGGGTCGGGGAGGCGGCGCAGAGGGTAGGGGACCACAGGGCTCATCCGGAGGAGTGTCCGGGACGGCAGCCTTGAGGCGGTCCACACTCACGACCTCTTCACGATTGTCGCGCTGAATGCGGAAAGTCTTCGGCCCGCGAGAGAGCACCCGAAATGGGCCGTCATAGGGCGGTTCCAGAGGCCGGCGGACTCGATCACATC
>CACRXP010000880.1:0-13412 GCA_902702965.1 Spirometra erinaceieuropaei | reverse complement strand
GATAGGAACAACAGGGATTTTGGAAAGGAGAAAAGTGAGATAAGCGTCGGAATACACCGCGGGATCAGGTCGGGAGGCGGCATGTGTAACACGGCTTTCCGCAGGTTCCCGCTGTCAATAAAAAGACCAGATGATGAGTTGCAACATGAGGCCTGAATTGCGACACAAGTACTTAAGAAAAACAAGACTTAAACAAAACACTGCCCAATTATCAAAATCCAACGCCAGCTAACTCCTGGGTATAAAGGAGAACATCCAAACGAACGCAGACAATATGTCTACTTGCATATATACAGTAGATAGAGCATAAAAATTAAAGGGGCATACGAAGGAGCAAGTCAGATTAAAGGCAGGGCGGAAGTAGGATGGATATAAAATTGAAGGATTTTAGGGAATTGGTAACTGCTAAAAATACAAATAACCAGGCGTGGTATCTAGATTCTACGTGCATAAGGATTAAAACAGTGATGTCAGGAGCAAGTGGTCTAAATTTCTCAGACGCTACTGCGAGGGACAATGGGTATTATCGGTGCACTCTAAATGAAAATGAGCCTGGTTGACCCCCTTTAAAGGATTCGCTTGCTTAGAAAAGGGCGGATTTGACGACAGTGCCCCAAAAGAGAGAAAAATTAACGACTATCGCTGGTTTAATGGGCAATTTTTGTATTGGTCGAGAGCGGAGCACAACCGGAGCATGCAGAACACCCGGAAAAGTTTGCACAAGGTCTCAGATATCCTACTTAATCGTTTCCTTGAAATAAAAAGTAACAGAAGAAACCATGAGAGGTCTGGATATCAACATGTGTTGACAAGAGCACAAGGCTTTAATTTCTACAGTTCCCAAGGTATTGTAGAATTCGCATTTTGCTGCATGAGATCCGTAAGATTTGGCACAACGACTGGTGACAGTTCGGAGTTTACAAAAATAAACTGTGCATGCGTACCCCTGAGGTTGCGGGAGCTGAGACGGCAGACGCTGACTTTCGCAGGAGCTGGAATGCGGAACGCCCACGGCCGGCGGACGGACCGCGTGCGAACCCATTAATGGTAGCGCGGAAGGCGCCTCTCTCGAGAGCGGAGTGATGACGTGGAAGCAATGAGGCGCCACTGTTAGAAACGAGGGTAGAGAGAGGTTGTCCATGTAGACGGCCAGCCGCAGTGCGATGATAAGTGCTGATGGGTATGACATTCACGTGCTGGAAGTGCAGAAAACAGGATAAATGATTAACAAAAACGGTTACTAGGTTTAATTCAGTAGGTTTTGTAGGCAAAGGTGAATTTGCGGGGGCCGCCTTCCAACAGCAGCAGCCAAATCTGAGGGCGTTGAGCAACGCCATCTACGATAGTGTCAAGCTATTGTGTACAGAACGAGTGAACCACACGGCGGACGGTGGAACCGACGGGAAAGGAAATTTAGGAGCTGTCGGTATACCGCAATCCAGTTCTCCCAAACGAGAACATGATAAGAATGGCAGGGGGTGTAGAGCTCAATTTCGTGTCAGTCATCATCACTAGTACCTAATTCGCGAGCAAGCGGTCCCAGTCGCTACATAAATAAACTCCAACAACGGCCAACGAGGCAAATAAGTTGGCGCAGGATACACCACGTCAGTCGCATGAATCGCCATGATATGGCCTGGTCTTGAAAACTATGTGCCAAGAATCAAAAGGTGGGACAGGATTCATGGGAATATGGGACATGTCTGAGAGGACTGTCCGCGTGCAGTTGTACGGTTGTCGTAGGTGCGAAATAAGCAGTCTCTCGGGTCTGGCGGATAAGCGGTCGTCGGCCGTGCAATGACTATGCGGAGGGGGGGGGGACCGAGTTGAAAGATTCCGAAACATTAAACTGCCGTTCGGAAGGAGTGAATGGAGTCGGTCACTTTCGAATTATGGAAAACCATCCCTCCGCAAGCTGCCGTAAGCAAGCACTGCTTTACGAGTCACAATTTGACCAAGTATTTGTGAATTAGAAACCTATGTCTCGCGTGATAGATTTGCCGAGGTAAAGATGCGAATAGCAGGAGACAGTTTGACCGTCGTTTCCGGCGATGTCCACCGTGTGCTCCACAGCAAGGCGCAACAGATACGCTGACTTGTGCGTGAATAAGTTAAGGGTGATAGTAGGCTTGCGCAGCATCTACCACACCCACTCTTTTCCACTCCACACCTGGGCCCGGTGTCAAGACAGAGTCAAGAAGACCGCAGGCGGCGGGGGGGGGACGCAGGTGGACGACACGGTCGAGCCTGCACCTTGGCGCTTCACTCCACACCCCTTGGTCCACACAACAAATAACCAGGTTTTTGACCAAAAACGACGAAATAATGAAGGCTGGCACGGCTGAGGCCGCACCTAGACGTGCCGTCACACTCGGCTCGGATCTCACGGAGTGGGAGCGGAGTGGGAACCATTGCAGCCTGACTCTTAGACCACCAGTCGGCCGCTCCACATAAACACGACACTGGGCCGACCGCGAGGTCCAAGTTATCCTGTCAGTTGGCAACCTTCCAAGCCATAGCTTTTAGCGCACCGTGATAGCTTCAAACGTGTCAGATTGTTTATAGTGAGGAAAAAATGCCCTGAGTCGTCAAACTCGCTCTCCCTTCCCATTTCCAGGCCCCGGCCATTGTCCGAGCCGGGTAGTTGACTGGTGCGGGGAATGAACGCAGTGACTGACAGTAGTCTAGTGACCTTGTCTGTGCGCACCACATGCACGACCTGAGTCCCCCAAACACAAGCATCAGGATTTCACACAACGGCGTGTCTCTCATATGCGAGCGAGTGCCGTAGGTCACGTTTAGAAGGAGCTGTTTCAGCCTGGCTCTCAACCCACCAGTCCGTCACAAACACAACTGGGCGGACTGGGTTGGGGCGTCGGTCAGAAGCCTTCCAAGCCACGGCGCTTGACGTGACGCGAGTCTGAGACTCGAGTCACACATGCAGCTGGGAAGACGGAGTCAAGGTGCACTTGCGTAGTAGATGGCATTTGGGTGCGTGTGGGGGGGTGATGCTAATGTGCGATGAGATGCTGGTGTGGGAGGATTTGATTGAGCCGGCGGTTGTCTACCGCGGGAATCCACGTAAAAGGCTTCAGATAGGAGTATGGAATTGTGGACAAGTTGGGGATGCCTAACGGCTACACACCAAGGAGTCATCGAAGCACGAAGCTTCCTGAAAAGGATGATCGACTTATCCGGCCGACTGGCAACCTTCCAAGCCACGACTTTTTAGCGCGCACTATTTACTGCAGTGAGGAGTGCGCAGAAGTTTAATGCGGAAGGGAAGGTACCTCAGTAGCAACCTCAACATTTACATGCTCTGTCCTGTATCGATGGGCTCTCCGAGTCCTTTTTCGTGAGGCGCGTGCCATACTCATGCAGATTCCGAGCAGTAAATATCCAATATCCCAACACTACTGAAGTCACTTCAGCAGCACATACCTTGTCAATAAATCTCAGGGACGAGGGCCCATCACCAAAGTTGACTTCGACAGAGGTATTTCGCATAGAGATCACCGGTGAAAGACTGAGGATGGATGCGGGTAGGTGGATAATATCGTCGTTGAGAGTGTTGCCCGCCTGCCCATCACAGTGGGCGCCCTCCTGATTGGCTCGCAGCACCAGCTGGAGAACATGGCCCAGGCGTTCACCGTTGACCGTCCAGAAGACCAATCCATTGTGGCTGTTTAACAGGCAGCCTACAACGTCACCCTGTTTCAGAGCCTAGGGACAAAGAAAGGTGAGTCGTCAAAAAAGGACAAACAAGAAAACACGCGAAGCAAGAGGGCTTCCCCCATGGGTAGGTGGCGGGTACGGAGGTGCAGGGAGGAATGACAAGAATACCGGGAAATAACGTTGCCAGGACCCATCAACTGCTCCGGCGTCTTCACTATTCACGCAAATCCAAGATCTTCATCGGCCCTTGGGAGGCATATGTACAGTAGGTGTGCTAACTCATGAACTGTTGACCGAGATTCCGAAATGCGTCTTCGACTCGAAAAGATTACTTAATTTGGACTGTTATATTAGTTGCCATGCAGCATAACCCCATGATAACTAAGTTACCTCAGGATGCGTGCTTTCGAACGGACTTCTTTCCTGCCGCCTACAGAAACTATACTGTGTAAAAAATGACCACTTAAATAGTGCAAAATGTTCTCATTGGTTTTCGACTTCCTCATAAATTCAAATATATTTCACAGAAAACATGCGCGAAATATACATCCTTTTATTCATTTGGGAAAAAATTACGTCCTCTTCAAATTCCGTACTTAAAAAAGGTATAATTCGATTTCAAAAACGTTTCTAATTATGAGAATTCTTAAGACCATGGAAGACCCGTTCACAATTATCATGTGTCTGCATTTACTAAAGTTGCTTGTAAAGTTGGCAACATGGCTCAAATCCACTGCTAAATTTTATAAACCCTATATGGTCTTATCTTCATAGCGCATAGAAACGCTTGACTTCCCAGACACGGGAAAATATACAGCTTGTTGTTTGGAAATCCTGAATGCAAGTGTAACGGCAGATCGGGTTCAAAATTATTCGAGAATCGGAAAAGTTTTTTAAAACTGAATCATACCTTTCCATTCAGTAGAAAATTTAAAGAGGATGTAATTTTCTACCAAATGGGTAAAAGAATGGATATTTTTTATGCATGTTCTCTATGAGATATATTTGAATTTTAAGAGCATCGAAAACCAATGAGAAAATTTCACACTATTTAAGTAGTTATTTTTTTACAGAGCGTAGTTTTTGTAGGCGGCCAGAAAGGGGTTCGTTCGAAAGCCCACATCCAGAGATACCTGAATTATTATGGGATTATGCTGCTGACAATTAATATAACAACCTTACTTAAGTGACCTTTCGAGTCCAAAACGCATTTCAGAATCTCGGCTGACATTTCATGGGTTAGCGTATCTACTGTACGCATTTCGCACAATCGTAACGGCAAACTATGCAAAAATCCGCGGAATTCAGTCAACGGCAGTTCGAAGCTGCTCATACGCCCCAACTGTGAATGCACGCTGCCGGATCGGATCTCGCTGTTGCCGACCACCTCAATGTCCACCCCCGCACAGACGATATTTCACGATTGCGGCTCAGAGCATACCAATCTCAGAAGCTACTCCACCTCAG
Organism: Spirometra erinaceieuropaei; assembly: GCA_902702965.1. NCBI lineage: Eukaryota > Metazoa > Platyhelminthes > Cestoda > Diphyllobothriidea > Diphyllobothriidae > Spirometra > Spirometra erinaceieuropaei. Next base: position 8,270 of record CACRXP010000880.1, on the reverse strand, counting down.
AAGCCCATATAATTGGATTCACGTGCAACCAGAAGGAGTCTGTTCGCATATCCTTGAAACTTATGTGACCTCGGTGTGAGGAAAGATGCTTTGAACACCAGATGTGCCTAGGCCCCTAGCGGGACTCAAATTCACTCGGTTGATTTGAAACGGTGATTTTATGACCGACAACAGCAATAATAATAATAATAACAGCAGCAGCAGCAGCAGCAGCAGCAGCAGCAGCAGCAGCAGCAGCAGCAGCAGCAGCAGCAGCAGCAGCAGCAGCAGCAGCAGCAGCAGCAGCAGCAGCAGCAGCAGCAGCAGCAGCAGCAGCAGCAGCAGCAGCAGCAGCAGCAGCAGCAGCAGCAGTAGCAGCAGCAGCGGCAGCAGCAGCAGCAGCGGCAGCAACAGCAATGATAATAACGGCAGCAATTCGTGAAGGCTGCGGAAGAATGAAGTCACTGTTGAGGTCTTTCGAGGAAGCTGGATTTGTACAGCAGTATCCATCAAATTACCACCCGGCCTCTGTAACTTTGACAATACTATTGTTATAATACTACTTGCTATATTTCAGTAACATTTTAAATTGCATTTCTTATTATCTCCAACCCATCGCCTACGCTTACTGACATGCACCTATGCAACTTTTGTCACCGGGTATATTATTTATTTCCCTGCTCTCGAAACGATCGCTGTATAACTGCTCGTATCACAAACATTCGAGACAGTTTGTTTGTCGGTAGAGAGCTGACGCTTTTCCGATTATTTGTTACCTTTATAACACCTTTTCCAGTTTTTGAGGTTTTGCAGTTGCTTGTAAACAAATAGGGAGTTCAAAGGTGAAGACCCACATTTCCCCCAATGAAACTGAGCTGAACTGAACTGTCGCATCCACAGAGAGAAGGTCTAGGAGCTTTCGAGTACAAACAGCAGTCGGACCTTTGCTTACCCATGGGCTTCTTTTATTGCCTTGCTTGCTTTCTGGGCATTTTTTGCGTATGCTTCAGCGCGCACGTATTGGCCAGGTGCAGGCGAATGAGCAGTGCCCCAGCTTCTAGAATAATCGCCCAGCTCCTAGTAGGCTCTCTGTGTATGACATTGGAGTGGACAGGTCAGTGGTGACCCTTGAATGGCTGGTTGTGTTTCCCAATCACGTGGCGCGCGCGTCGTATGTTCTCTCCTACGGAGGTTCTTCGTAACACGACACAACCGGAAAGACTAGGGAATGCTAAATTCAACACAGATGGCCCCTCCCGTAGGGCTCAGATTGCATGAGAGTCGGTGCGAATTCAACGGGTCCGACTTTGTCCCGAGCTGGTGACGGTACTCCAACTGCGTGAGTCCACATTTACACAGCCCGTACTATCAAAAATAACTGGCTACTATCAATGCACATCTATTGGAAGGTACGAAGTCGTCGGACATAGCCGCTCAATCCATCGTGTAAAACGTCAGACACAGTCCGCCGATGATCATCGAGCAGGATGAGTGAACTTCCGGTATGCGTGCATGGAGGAGGGGGGGAGGGGGTAAGCGGGGAGAATCAAGTGTCACTCACCTTGCCATAGGGCCTGATGATACCCTCGTGGATGACGAAGGTGCCCGCGGGTCCGCACTGGTCTGCACAAATGCCGAAACTGAGGGCGTTCGTTCCGAGCAGGGCTGGCGACGAGGAGGCGGAGGCATCTGCCTGTTCCGCTGCGAAGCCCAGTCGCAGACCGGCCTCGGGCACGTTCAGACTCTCCAGCAGACGCACCTCAAAGTACACATCTGGCGCCTTCATGGCGGGCAGGGTGGAGGGATCACTTCGCGGCGGAGATGGAGGCCGAGTCAGGGGGATGCTGGAATTGGCTTTGCAGGTCTAAAAAGGGGACAGAGACAGCTAAATCGGACACCGTGCAACAGGACCAGAGGATTGCACAGAGGCAGGAAAGATCTTATTTGCACATAGGATTACTCCCAGCGCAGTGGAGAGTTACGAGAATTCCTGTGTGGTGGCAAGCGACGATGACCAACATGCTGCCCCCTCCCCACCCTTGCGGGGGCAATACTGGCTTCCGTGTGCTTCGTAGTATAGTGATGGGGATCGACGCAATCGCGAAGTTTCAATGACAAGACGAGGTTGTGGCGCCCGTCGATTGGTGTTCACACAACAACAGCCCAGCTGACGGCAGACGAGAAGTGAACTTTAATCACACGGCAAATCGCCCCCTCCCCCCTCCCCAGTAAAAAGTGGTCATTGCGGCCGGACTCTTTATGCGGAGAAGGTACGCGTTATCTCATCAGTGGGCAGCCTTTAAAGCCGCAACATGTCGTGATTGACTAAAGCGCATCAGTGTCGAAATCACTCTCGCCTCCGAGACTGTCAATCAAGGAGCAACAAGATTGGGCACAGTGCACTAATAGCTTACCATTTGCATACTTTCTATGCAAGAAAAATCTCACATTACGAAAATACTGTGTAGGGTTCATAAAATTTTGCAATGACTAAGGAATATGTTGCGTATTTCATAAGGGGCATTGATGAACGAACAGATACGATACTAGTTGGACGGACATTGCACGCCCTTAAAAAAACCTCACAATTACAGGAAACCCGACCGGAAAGAGCCTCGTTCAAAAGCTGGCGCTCTGAAAGGACTGGCATTTCTTGGGAGTATGCTGCATGCTAAGCAGTATAACAAACTCACGTAAGTAATTTTTCCGAACTGAAGATGCATTTTACAATATCGAAAGACATTTCATGAGAATGATCGCCTGCTGCACTTGAAAAATTCGTGTCAGTCAGAAACCCTACGTTTTCTGCTAGATAGCACTTTGTTTTGGAGTCGGACTGGGACAAGACGCTGCCTCCCCCCATTATAGCAGCCGGCGTTAGCACTGACGTTTCGACCGCCTTAAAAGACAACATCCGCCACAGAGTGGACGCTGCATCGGTGGCTTAAGCATGAAGTACTTCGAAGTGAGACAAGACGCCTACCGCACTCTCTCCTCCATCACTCACCATGCTCCGACGGTAAAACAATATGAGGACAAGCGGAGGTGGGCGTGGTTGCAGGTGCCCACGAGGAGTGACCTCTACGCGTGCCACACGCAAGACCTGGCTCCAACTACCGGCGTGCCAGGCTACTGTAAACGCAGCTCGGTCGCCGCGTGGGAGAAATCGCCGTGTAAGCAACATCAGAAGAGAGGCATTTCCGCCTCACCCTCCGGTCCAGAGAAGGATTGAGATGCCACGGCATTTGGCCCCCTTTTCAATTCCTGACCGTTTGCGCCTCACGCTGGACACACGTGCGTCTACTTTTTTGTAGTGAGGAGTGTCCACTGGTGTGCCGTGGAATTGGATTCCCCAGTGTTGGCCCCCGGCCTACTGCTGTCTGAGATGGTCAACCAACGGGTGATTGAGTCGGGCCCCAGCAACTGGCGCGGCGTGACAGGAGAGGTCTAAAGCGTGTCGCCACATACATGCCTGACAGTGGTTTGTGGGCTCGTGCAAACTCGGCACAGCCTGATTAGCTCGCGTTGTGAGCCAACCTGGCCTGTCCATCGCATTGGCGGTGCAGACCATTGTGAGGGCCATGAGATTAAGGATCCCGCACTGTTTACGAAAAGGACGTCGCTAAAGACCTGGAGCGATACGATTAGGAGTAACCTTTATTGGATACGCGGTAAAGCGCTTTGTAGCGAGTCATGATAGGCCCACGCGCGTCAGATCTATGCTAGTAGGGAATGACCTGATTTTTCATGATGAGAGGACTGCCCCCGCTCGTCCTGCCTATACAATTACAGCCTGTCGACGAATGGAAGCGACGTGACTGATTTCGCATACGCATGCCACACGATGCGCTACCGTCATCAGCGACGAAAACAAGCAGTGGCCGCTGGTTGAAGGATAAGAGGCGTTCATTTTGTTAATGGTTAGTTTAAAAGGAGTGAATCCCGGGACTTGTACTCGTACTTGGTACGACTACGATCGTGACTGATCTATCAGGCCTCGATGATGTCCCGAACTGTACCTCTTAACGGGTGACGACTTGGACAGTTCAACCCATTCTCTCCGCCAACGACGGAGACCGAATACCGAAGGTCCATGTCTTGACGGGCTGTGTCGAGCCTGGTTTCGAATTGACTCCCTCTTCGACGCCTCCAATGCGGTAATGGGGCCGGATTGAGGGCAGTAACAACGGGCGCGTGGCTCAGTGGTTAGAGGCGCTGAACTTCTAACTAACAGGTCGCGGGACCGTGCCCCAGGTGTTCCAAACTTGGGATTGAGTATGACTGGCTAATGACGGCTAACAGGCCAGAAGTGGTCATTCCGGTCTCCCTAGTCTTTGTCAGTAATAACATTCTGCCTTAAAAAAACTTAAAAAAGAGATGATGGTAGGCCGTGGTAGGAACGTAGTCTGCAGTTCAGTTTTGTTAAAGAGATATGTAAACGCCTTTAAAGACCCTCTGGGTTACAAAGATGCCGAAAAAACACCTACATAAAAATAACGCTGAAACGGAGATCGCTAACAAAATTGCTTGCAACAAATAAATAGCCGTCTGTCCAACTACAAACATTTGTCAGTGTAGTGATGTAGTTCGCAGTTCCAGCATTAGTGGCCATAGGCAGAAGACGATTTAACAGTGTCGACGCTTGGACCAACAGGTTGGATCTGCAGCTTATCCGGCAACCGGTTCTGTAAATTGCAGACAAGCAAGGCGCCACAACATCGGACGTCAACGGATTCGGTGCTGCTTTGTTAAAAGCCTATGTCCATCATCAAACCACTGCTGCCACAGGCCCACCTCCAGTTTGAAGACCCCTCCCTGGTTGTCAAGGTTGCCGTGCATACGTTCAAACCGCTACCGCCCACGCAGACCTCAGAACTTTCAATATTTACAAGCAGGTCTTGTGCGCACGCGTAGGCCCCACGTTTACCATGATCAAGTGTCGGTAAATCTGCTACAGGCATGCAATTTGTGGTGTCTTCCTCCCAACCGTCATTTCGTCCACACTAACTACAGTTATCAGACCAGATTGATTTTGACTGCCTCTAATAGTCCTTGGTAAATATATGGAATGCGATCGAGGAATAATAATTAAACCGGAGGTGCTACTAAATTTATTTAAGTAGGCGTTGTTCCGGTGAGTTCTTCCACGTGCCGCAGACAAGTTCTAGCACAGGCATTTGTTTCGGACTGCCTCCATTTTTTCCAACTTCAAATCGTGTAAGAAGATGAAGTCAAAGGTCCCTGACCGACTGGGCTCACAATCTGTCGGATGGGCTAGGACGCATCACTCACCAATCCAGGTTGAGTATGGCTGGCTGATGATGGCCAAAAAGCCAGAAATGGCCATTCCAATCTCCCTTGTCTTTGCCGGTAATGTTATTCTGCCTACAGTATGCGCCGCTGTGCGGCTGCTGATGAGACTCAAGAGAGAGAGAGGGTCCATAAGGCACAACGGAACGAGTGAGTTCCGCAAGAACGATCGGTCAGCGCCCCCTACCACTGTATATATCTGAGCACAACCGAAAGGACAACGAGCCCCTGGCCCAGCGGTTAGGGCGCTGGACTTCTAACCGACAGGGCGCGGGATGGAGCTCCAGGTGTTGCCCACCTCGGGGTTAGCTATGCCTGGCTGACGACGGCCATTCTACTCTCCCTTGTCTTTGGTCGGTAATGCCATTGACAAATATGTCCTAATTGCAGAACAGAATAAGGGGCGTCGTGATGGGCGCTACAAAAGTTTAATTAAGTGTTACAAGGAAAAATAATTGCAGGTTTAGGGCAAAGAAAGGAAGTACGGAGGAGAACAAAGAGGTCCACAGGCTTACCTGCCAACCCGAGTGCAACAAGGCTCGGGCGACGAACCGGTCAGCAGACATTAGCAGGCCACCAGTGGCACTGCTCGCGTCCAGACACCATACCGAGCGCGGATTGGGACAGAGAGTGAGGCCATAGCTCGCCAGGTGGGGCGACAGGCTCAGGAGGCCGTCAATTGCGGGGTCACTGGCCACCCTGGCAACCATCCCGAGGGAGGAGAGGGGCAGCCAGGGAGTGGAGGAGGAGGTAGCAGGATGAGGCCGCGGGCCGAAAGCAAAAGGCGTGTCACCAAAGTTGAACAGTACAGAGGAGGTCTAGAAAAGGAATGGGAGAAGGGCAAATATTAACCTGATTGACCCGAAATAGAGGGAAGCAGACTTGCGGGGGGGACGAGTTACGATAACAACTGGCAAAGCAAAAGTCATATTGAAATGTGATGCAAAACCCGCGAAGCGGAATACGTGGTAAAGAACGGAAGGAAGTTACACGCTCCCATGGCGAGTACAATTTCGCCTTCTCGGCAGCTAAGAGAATGTGCCGTGGGAAAGATCGCATGATCAGGGCGACACTGGATGCCTGGCACGCGGTCGTGACCACTTTATGGACGTCGTCGTGAGTGCGCATCGCAGTTAACAGGACTGCTGAAGGGAACGCAAGTAGGATAATGCTGACGCAAGCCGAGATCGACGGCTGATCGGCAGCCTCCCAATTCCTTCTACGGTCCGGCGTCGATGGGTGGTGAGAAATGGCCGTCGCGAAAGTCTACCACCCTACGGCCGCAGGGGCAGTGCAAGACCAGGATCGGCCATAACGGGAAGCTGCATGCTTCAGATAGAAGACGTGTTTCCTCAACCCGCATTTTTCTTGTTGCTGTGGGCGAACCTGCCCATCCGAAATCAAGAATTTCTTATCCAATGGCAGTGCAAGCATATCCCCGTCCCGCTAAATACGGGGCCAGGACCGCCCATAACGGGAAGCTGGGGGCTTCAGATAGGAGACATGTTTCCTCAAGCCGCATTTTTATACTCTGCTCTGGTTCCTGTGGGCGAGCCTCTCCATCAATAATTTTTTTCTGCAATAGCAGCGACCAAACTCAGGGTATGCTAAGCCCCCACAATTCGAGGGAGGCTCCAGAGAGAGAGCGAGTATCACTCGAGGGGATGTCCACTACTTAACTCACCCTGATGGAACAGGCGGGATAGAGAGAGACGCCCGAAGGAAGGTGGGTGAAGGAAAGCAGCGGTGGCTGTGTTTCGGCAGAGCCAGTGCGAAGAGGTTGTCCATTACGAGTCCAGTAGGCGATCGAACGGTCAAGGTCCAGATGACAACCAATCACATCACCGTGGCCTGCAGACTCAACCAGCATCTCTGAATTTCCACCAATCAAGAGAGCTCCAAAACTGTAGGGGGGGGGGGAAGCAGAAAAGACATACGGAGACATAATAATGGAAAAGTCCAGAAGAAAGGAGAATACAGTGTCTACTTAACAGCAGGGAAGCAGAACTGGGAACTACCTGAGGCGTCCGTTCGGAGGAGGTGGGGAGGAGTTCGAGGGCAGACCGTTGCAGAAGTCGGCTGACTGGACGGGGCCTTCTAGTCTGCTTAAGTAGGCAAGTCCGAACGCGTCGCTGCCGAGAACCAGATTGGCATTCTGTGTACGGAAAGAGGCAGTATGACTATTGGTATTTGCTAGTAATAGAAAGCCAACACGAAAATTTTCGCCGTGTTTGTCGTGATTGGCATCAATGTGAGATGTTTTTTTGTCATGCAGATGTGCCTGAAGGCGTAATGGCGCTTAGAAGGACTTCACACCTCTTTAAGTAAATAATTAATGTTGATTGTCTGTGCAAATTTTAGACTCTGCAAATGAATGTAGAAAGGCGTGCCTTTCGAAATCTGGCATTACATGAGTTCTAATTGGAGCAGTGTGCGATAGAGGCAGTTCATAAAAAATATACCGCCAACTTGGAACGATGAGACAGTGCGATAATACTTTGCCCGGCCTGGAGGTGGGAGCTTCCGCTGACGGAAGTGGTGAGGACAGGCGGCGGCTGAAGGATCTGCTCTATTCAGTGGAGGGGATCAGCATTTGAAACATATTACTGCGCGGTTGCGGGTAGCGATGGTGGAATTCCAGAATGCACCACAGTGTAAATATCAGACCCACGCATTCACTCCCAGCTCGGAATTCAGCTTGATTGAACCTCGTTCCAGAGTTATGCGCAACCACGAAGACCTTCACAGCAATGTCGACAATGCAGTCTGTGGGGCACACGGTGGTCATCGTCGAAATCGACGGACGAACTGTCGTGTCAGGAACTACGTAACCTGTGTGCGTTTGTGTAGCGGGCAAAGGGCGAAATCTCGACTAATGGATGCTCCACGACTGGAATCTGATGGCTGTGCGACTGGAGTGGTGTTCTTTGTTGTTTAGTGATCTACCGTTGGATTAATGCCCCACATATTTCTCAGACCTG
>CACRXP010000879.1:151505-178127 GCA_902702965.1 Spirometra erinaceieuropaei | reverse complement strand
AAATGATGCCAGACGACGGGTAGAGCCTTATTGGATGGCGGGCAACATTAATTATCTCTTCATGTCACAATGACTTGCAACCATTCTATAGGTGTAACCCATTTGCCAGATCCGCGTTCAGCCACACCCGAAGGCACTACTGATGCATGCTTCGCGGCAGATGATATGCTAGATTCAAAAGCATGGCTACTTTCCAGCTAGCTTCAATGAACGCCACTCTACCATTAGTCATCTGACAGTACGCCTAGTAGCCCTTAACCAAGAAAACAGTTAAGCACCACGTTTCCGGTTTTTATCTTGTTCCATAAAACAAACTGACAAGTCTATTGTTCATTTGTCCACTACTCGCGGTCCTTCATCAAGTTATCTCTTAGGAGAGTAGTGTAAGCGCAGATTTCGTCTCGAAAATTAACTGCTTTTCAGTTTTCAGAATTTACTAGTCTGGTTTGAGGTCTTTGTTTGACCGAATTCACAATTTTTTGTATTATCTTCCTTTTAAATTTCTAGTCGAACCCAATGCGTTCTGTAGGGACGCATTTCTTTGAGCACATTGCCTTGTTTAATTTCCTCGGGAATTAAACAAGGCAATTTGAAACTGGAGTTCATGTGCCAGCAAACACACGGGAAAGCTGGAGGAGCCACTTACGAGCCGAACCCCTTGCAGTTGCGTCAGGCAGCGGCACAAGATCGGCGAAACACGCGTGTCTGGGCTTTTGGCTAATACCTGTGTTGTTAGCACGGTAAATAATTACACAGTTGAGCACACTGTTTTCACCACAGTCTGTTTATTTTGCGCCCCAAGTCTGAAAAAGTACGAGGAGTGATTGGTACAATTAATCGCCTAATTGTCGCCTATACTTCGGCAGGATCCTTAGGGTAAGTGGAGGCCGTAGCTACGTTTTTACTGATAGATCAAAACAGCGTTTAAGTCGTAAAATTACGGCCGGTAGTCTTTGAGTGGCACTACTAGTCTCTGTTATTTCCCCGCGGAATGAGGTTTCACCCAAAGTCTTCGGTTTTTCAGCTTGGAGTCACGCTTCCTATCTGCCATCTTGTTCCATCGCTTCTCCAAACAACCCACAACTACAGTGCGTGACCGATTTCAGAAAATGTTGGTTAAAATTCTGAAATGCATTTCCGATTAGGAAGGATTATTTAGGCGCGGTTGTAATACTGATTATCGTGTGGCGTAATCCTATAATATTTTGGACCCCGCAGGATGTCTGATTTTGAATGGACTGCTTTTCCATCTTCCGTAGAAACCGTAGTCGGTGAAAAATGACTTCTTATGTAGCATGCATTTTCCCCATTGATTTTCGATGGTCTTGCGAATTCAAATATATCTTATGGAAATCATAAACAAAACGATGCTTTCTTTCAGTCAATTAATGGAGAATCACGTCTTCTTTATATTTTATGCTCGAAGAAAGAGTATAATGAGGTTTTGAAAAGTTTTTAATTATGAGATTTGTTATGATCGCTCAATGTCCATTTACATAGCCTCGTACCTGGCCGTTCACCACAGCTCCTCATGAAATGTACAACATGGTCCGCATCCACTACAAAATTTTATGGATTCTGTATGACACCTTTGTATTGGCATAAAAACTATGTGATTTACTTTACGAGGAACGCATGCACCTCGTAGCCTGAAATCACTAAGCGCTAATGCAACGAATAATCAGGCTTCAAATTATTCGGTAATGAGAAAACTTTTTAAAACGTAATTATACTCCTTTCTTGATTTTAAAATATAAAGAAGACGAGATTCTCTATTAATTGACTGAAAGAAAGCATATTTTTGTGTGTTTTCCATAAGATATATTTGAATTTGCAGGACAATCGAAAATAAATGGGAAAAGTGCATGCTCCATAAGTAGTCATTTTTTTTACCATGTACGGTTTCTACAGGAGATTGCAAAGCAGTGTATGCGAAAGGTCACATCCCACCGAGTCCGAAATGTTATAGGATTATGCCACTATTAGAACCGCGCCTAAGTAGTCCTTCCTAATCGGAAATGCATTCCAGAATTTCAGCCAACATTTCATGAGATCGGTCACTCACTGTAAGTTGATGACTAAGAGGCAAACTGAAGTCACTTGGCTGTGATGTTATACGCCTTCATCTAACTCCATCAACAGAACCGTTTTCCTTGTCCCCATTCTGTGTAAGGTCGCGAATTTCGCCACCAAGTTCGTCAGTATGCAGCTACAAGCATATTGACGAAAATAAATTTTATGGGGCATGTATTACCTGTTGTTTTAACGCCATCAGATGCGATAGGTGGCTGTTGTTGCGGCACATTCAACGGTCACCGTCCTATGAGCACTGTCGTTTTTAATAGATGTTTTGGAAGATCTTGAATAATTCATATTGACCCAATTGTGAAAGACTCGGCGCCTCGGTGGGATTCGAACCCACGCAGTAAGGGGAAGGCTTTAATACAAGCAACGCTATAACCGTCTGAGCTACGAGGCCCCGCCGGACGACGCGAGTTTAATCACATTTGGGTTAAGCTACGCGCCCAACCTACTGCAACGTCTGGAATCCACCAAATCCGATACAGTAAGTTGACTGCCCAAACAGGATTTCCTAAGTAATTCACCTAGAATCCACCAGTTGACTACCAGGCTCATGTAATTCATAGATGTTTTGGCAGATTTTGAATAATTTATAATTCATAGTGATCCAACTGTCGTCGGGCGGGGCCTCGTAGCTCAAGTTGTTAGAGAGTTGGCTGTACTAAAGCCTTCCCCTTACTTCGTGGGTTCGAATCCCACCGAGGCGCCGAGTTTTTCACAGTTGGGCCAATATGAAGACTGTCGTTTTGTTTAATTTCTTCGGGGATGTTTATTTTTCAGCCCATGTAAGTACGGTTTTTTTAAATGATTACTTGCCCTGTTTTTCATACCATGAACTAAGAATAAAGTTCTTGCGTCTACTGACTGTCACTTGTCATATTACTCCCGAGGCACTCCATAAAGTAATGTTAGGAAATTTTTAGAACAAACGCGGAATCGTCCTGTCTTTCGAGATCTAGAGCCTATAGTTTCTGCACCAAATCGATCGGCAAAAAGTTCCTCTGGTTATTTCGCGAACACGGAGTTAAGAGGCGTATCAGTTAAAATCCGTACGCCCATTGATGGCAAGGCATTCCATTGGTGGAAGAATGTTGTTTTTCCAGAGTAGCGGGATAAGCATAAACATCAGGCTACCTGTACAAGAATACTAGACGGACGGTGGTAGGAGTTTGCAAGAATGATATTTGAACTGTACGTAGACTGGATCGACTTGACCGTTTCTTAAAGGAAATGAGTGTTCCTAGCGTCCCTCAAACGGGCCACGCAGTAGATACACTAGACCAGCAGGGAGGCTTCATCGGGTTCAGGCAGGCATTACCGATAATGCGCATCCATGAAAAATGCCAACCTTGGAGGTGAGGTGACAGACGGGCTGGCAGGCGAACAGAGTGGGATCAAGATCCTAACTGCAACAGTGAAGGTGACGCACTTCCTTCACACGTTTGTATGCTTCACTTCGTAAGGCCGATCGGTAATGACCGCGAAACAGCCGTCTGCGTCTGGCCTGCTAGAGTCTTAATGAGCTGTCTGCGTAGCATACATACACAAATGTGCATGGGAGAACACTCACATTGTTGGCGCCTGCCTAATAAGGAAGGATCGCGAATTCCTCGGAGCAATGCACGCAGATAAGACATGCATCAATCGGCACGTCGGTCTAGATGCCACATAAAGAATCGCTGAGAACAAATTCAAACTGGCTTGACCAATCCCGAGGAGGTGACTAATTGCAATAAACACACATTGACACATAAAATCCTTTATCAGACTCAGTTAAGAAGTTATTTGTTTTTGCACACCCATAGTCTAAAGACGAGCTGGGGAACTAGTCTGAAAAATGTTCACTATAAAATTTACAGTTTCCCATAGAATCCCTTCTTTCTAATTGAATTTTTTGGGATGCCCGTTTTTCAATTCATATAGCCTTTCTCTGTGTGGCACCCGCTTGGTTCCCGTTCAGTGTACTCTTGCTCGTTTTGCGACATTGAAGATACGACGAGTGGTCGCATCAACTGTAAAAACATTTGCTCGGCTGCCGCATTCTTGCCGGCTGTTGTCTGCTAAGTCCCTTGTCTTGGTCCCATTGGCCCACCTCGTTTTGGCCGTTGGCATGGATGCAATGAAGTTTTGTTTCTTCCCCCGTAGTTTGTTTGGACTTCACTCCGCTTATCTGCTGGCCTTGTTCGGCGGAACTCCGCCCACTCTGTTCACGTTTTGCGAGCCATTACTTACTGTGTCCTACCAGTCCTCGCAAAGCACCTAAGCGAACCTTTTAGCCTCACCAGTAATTCTGCTTATGCAGGCAGTCAGTGGGTGGTGCTAGCGTAAAAGTCGCATGCCATTGGCCGCCTTCTTATCAGTTCCGCCATCTGAGCTACTGCGCAACCCCCCCATCCCTGGCCTCACAACGCCAGTCTTATCTAGGGCATACAATCTTTGCTCGCGTAACTGCGTTCCCATGTGGCCTGTGTGGACTGCTGTTCAACCTGGCCGACGGCCCACCCTCCTCCTGTCCACTGTAGTCCTTCACAATAATCCGCCTCATTTGAAGAAAATATCCTTGAGCTGCTTTACCTATGTGTACCATGCTGCCCGAAATACAAGTTTATTTCTCTCTTTTCTCCGGCACAGATAATCTGTATGATCGATGCGTTCTCCCCACAGAGTACATTCGACACCTTCAATGAAATGTAAGTCTTTCTTAACCAGTCCCCCTATGCCATGCATTGTCCGTTTCTCCTTTCTCAGTAGACAGCTGCCATGATGGATCCAGGGGTCTTAATTGGAGTCGTGGTCATCATAATCATCCTACTGGCATTGCAAAGTGCCACGTTTTCTTGCCCTGACGGCGCCTTCCAGTCATTAGTTATTTTTCAGCTACCACCCCTTCGAAGATGTGGGATAATGCACTGAGAGTCTGGTTGCTCACGAAGTAATGCGAAGCTTCCGTTTGGCCCTGCAACTCTGATCTAAGACGTTCGCGGGTGGTCGCGTGTATCGAAAAGAAATCACTAATCAGGAGATATTTTGGGGCAAACATGAGAGCAGGTCCACTCTCTCACCTGTTTCTTCTCGCTGTCGGCAAGACCTCCCCTCTGATCTGTCCTCGACTCTGTGCATGTAAAAAACATTGATTGTTCTTTACTTAAATATGACGCTCATGAAAAAGAGACCTGAAAGATCGACAATTTAGCCCTGACTTCAGTAGCAACCTCAAAAGTAGGTTATGCCAAGTAAAGCTGAGGCCGCACATTTTCGTTGTGATTTACGCGTTAATTATTGCTACTTAGTTCAGCGAATATTCCCATGTTGCTGATTGAAAAGTCAAATTGGCGAACACGTGTTTTCAGTAACTCTTCATCAGGCCAAAACGGTTACAATGAAGTTGCTACTTATTTTCATTAGGTAACTGGAATTGCTGTACTAGAAATTCCCTCACAATTGCAATAGGGGATGAATGTGTATTTTTTGGGGAAAAGGGTTCCTAGAATTCACTATATCCGCTTTCTGCTTCTCAACCCCTGTTCCGGTCCTTTGCTTATTCGTGCACTCTTCCCCTTGCCCTCCTCTGCCCTCCTGTAGGTTTTTTTTATAAGGTCATATCGGCATATCCTAATGCATGTGAGGGTCGACCACGCTCTCTCTTCATGCCTCTCGTGTGTCAGTGAAGGATTACTCAAACGTGTGCCATACTTGCCCAGGCACACTTACCACAGCCCGCCCAACGCATGTCACAAACCAATCCTGACCCCTTTTGACCCAGAGTAACAAGTATCCTTATTTCGTGGGGAAAGTGTTTATCTCTAAATCAGGCTAACTCACATCGTCTTAAGGGTATATTCTGTCTAAGAACTTAAATTGCCAGTCCGCGTTTTGCATTCTCTCAGGGTTTCCAAACCTACAAATGTGTGGTTGAATGCAAATCCAGGTAAACTACGGACACTAGGCCTACCTGGGTGATATCTTAGCATTTCCAACTTTATTTGAAGTCGAAGCATAAAGTGCTGTTATGGAACAGATAAAGAAGAGGTGGGGAACGGGAAATAGGACGGTCAGCTGATCGCCGTAACGAAAAGATCATTCGTCTCAGTGTTTCGGCCACGGCCACGAGGAAGCAGTGCTGGTTGTCTCTTTTAGGTGGTCATCGACCATATCGCTTATTCGGAAGCGTGCCCGTGGAGTTTATCGGCCTGCTTACCGACTTCAAGGCGATGCTCGAAGCCTCCGTACTCACCTAGTTCAAGTCATGGCAGTGTATGGAGGCGGCCGCGATTTCTGACCCTCGTTAATTCGGCATGTGTAATCGGGTGGACAGATAGATCGTGGATTCAACTGGATCAGACCAAATTGCTCGCTGGGCTTGTTGGGTCTTTCATTTGTTGAACGTGGCTGTGTGCGTGGCCCTACTTCTGTGTTTAACATTCGCACCTTCCCCTACGTGACGCTCCCTACGTTTCCGCAGAAGCTTTCTTGGTACGTGCTAGGGAAGGCCGTGACTTTGGTTGTTATGTCCTCTGTCGCCGGGTCCCCAAGCATCGACTCAGAGGACCCTGACCCACCAACTGCTTCGGTGGGCATATCACTTTCGTCCTCCATCAGCGAAACCTGTAGCAGTGTCTCGGGTGATGTTGTTCTAGCTGTTACGCCTAGATTGATTAGGGGGATATCTGACTTCCCGCACCCCCGTTTTTCCAGAAGAACGATACTTTATACACAGTGACCACAAAAAGTGAACTGGACGGCTTTATATGTTTTTAGAAGGTGAGCAGTCACTTTTTTAGGCGAAAGAACAATTAACAGTATCTGTCATCGTTTCATGGGCTTCGGTCCATACGCTTCTCAAAGTTCTGCGTTTCTCTTCGATTGCGCAGGCCAGTTTCCGGTTTTTTAAAAAGAGATTTTAGTCATATAAAACAACCCCAAATTTCCTACTTAAGATGACCCTGACAGTAAACGTCTAGTCGCGCTGGTCAAAGGCGTAGACACTTTATGTAATCCTCGTCTTCGTAGACCTGTTTGATGTAGCCTTGTTTCCAGAACACTGTGCACTAGACCTCACACCTTCAAGTATTCGTTGCACGCAAAGTCGATCATGCTTACCGTCTGATCGTCACAACTCACATCTACGAGAAACTGGAAGTTCTTTCCTCCAAATCAAGGAGATTCCCCCTTTCCAATGCTCTGTACTTTTCTCTTTTTCTGCATATTTCAGCTACCTCGTAACCCCCATGCTAGCTGCCGACCTTCGGGCGATAATTTCCAGTCAAGGCCTCACCGATGAGCATATCTGCTTCCTGGTTTACCAGATGCTTCGCGGTCTCAAGGTACGTAGGTGAGGCGTCTTAAAGTATCTCAGCACGGGCACTGTTCACTTAAATAGTAATCAGTTTGGCGTCTGTGGTCCACAGCGTCTTTTGACGAAGTAGCGGACACCTATCAACGTTTTCTGCGCGCACCCAATTGAACACCAGTCCTTTAGGTAAGACCTCATAATATGCAGCTTTCTGCTGATATCGGGAAAGACGACTAGTAGAAGCCAGACCAAAGAATCTGGATTCGAACCCCAGGTTATCCAAACCTCGGGTTGGTTATGGCTGGCTGATGGCGGCTAATAAACCAGAAGTGGCCATTCCAATCTACCCTGTCTTTGTCTGCGATCCTTCCTGTATACTTGCAAGCAACTATGCGACTGCGTGCAAGGCAGTAACAGGACGAGAATGTCCCCTAACCGGGCCAATTAACGTCCTTCCCGCGACAGCTGTCTTTTTGGTGGTAAGAGCATATGTTAAGGCACTTTCGATTTCGAGGGATCTCACTAAACAGAAAAGGGTTTACTATGGGATCCACACCAAGCACCGACCTCTGAATTCGTGGTCGCCGTTTTATGTCTGAAGTATCACAGTTGGGTTTGTCGGTCAGGCAAATTAGTCGGCATTTCCCTTTTCATGACCTGCACGGTGAGCCTGTTTTTGTGCCCTTTGAGATTTTTCTTCTGGGATTCCAGCAGGGGGGGGGGGCTTCTCTGGTAGTTTTGCTGTCCACCCCTAGCGTCCTCAGATGACGGACGATGGAGCGGCCATCGGCTCACTCTGCCTTGTGACCCAAGTTACAACGCCGTCGAGTAGAGCAGTCAGTTCGATGATCTCAACTTGGTTGATCGACCTAATCGTCACGATGATTCAAGTAGGAGCAATACAACTTCTAACTGTCTCGACTAACTTCGAAAGCTGGCGTCAACACTATGCTGATTAGGCAGAATGGTATTGCCGACAAAGACAAGGGAGACTGGAATGGCCATTTCTGGCTTATTAGCCGTCGTCAGCCAGCCATACCCAAGCCCGAAGTGTGGAACACCCGAGCCTCGAACTCGCGACCTGTTGGTTTAGAAGTCAACGCCTCTACTCACCGGGCCACGAGCCCCTTGTCTTGTCGGTTTTCGATCGGGAATATACAATGTTAGGGGGCGCTCACCGATCGTTCATACGGAACTATGCTGATTGTGAAGTTGTGCAAAGCGCGCCTTCCAGCATAGTGGGTTTTCTACCTCATGGCGACTGCTGTTTACTCTGCTTATTGGCTCCGTCTATTTACTGGTCGACGTTGGTCGGTGTGCCCCAATCGCATTCTCCGTTCAAAAATGACACCAGTAAAGACCTGCGCGGGAACGCTGCCTTCCAGGAAACAAGCACAGGAATGGTCGAGCCCCGGTTATCTGGAAAGATTCCATCGTACAAGGTTGTGCAGTCATTTTACAGGACCAGGTCTAATCTCTGTGGGCTCCTCCAGGGTTGCCGTTCTCCCCCGAACACAGTGTGAGGTCTGCTTGTCCCTACAGCCCTGAGTGGTTCACCTTTGACTCCATCCTCTCCGCGATTGGCCTTGTGGAGTCTCCTGACGCGTCCGCCTCCTGTTGAGCTACGTAGGCGTCAGGCCTCATGGTTGGTTTGTTAACTTGGGTCCTCACGACCGTCTGTCTGAATGGTGGCTGAATTCGGTGATTATCACTCCTTCCTGCGGCTACTGCATGCACAGGCCTCTCAAAATGGCTTAAGATGATTGTGTTTCAATGCCTTCCGTGTAGCTAAGCCTGAGCCTGTTTCTCTTCTCTTTGCAGTACATGCACAGTGCAGGTATTATCCACCGCGACCTGAAACCCTCAAACATCGCTGTGAACGAGGACTGTGAACTGAAGATTATCGACTTTGGTCTGGCTCGACAGCGGCAATGCGAGATGACCGGCTATGTGGCCACCCGATGGTACCGTGCTCCTGAAGTCATGCTTAATTGGATGCACTACAACGATTCAGGTGGGTGAACAATGACAAAATTTGGATACCCTGTTCTTTGCCATTGGTCAGGACATGGAGGCGATTGAGACAGATGTTTTCGGTGTCAATGCTTGCTGCTAGCCTCTGCCATCTTGTTCGGCAGCAAATTCCCTACAATGGCTACTGTTTAGTCCCATTGGGATTGCCTCATTCAGGCATGCCTTTGGGGTTGTCTGTTCATCACTTGTAGTCACGCGAAAGGCCGTTGTCTCTCCCTCTCCCTCTCCCTCCCTCTCTCCCTCTCTCTCTCTCTCTCTCTTGCAAGTGCATTTGCCGGCCACTTCGGGTTTGGCTCTGACTGAGCTAGTTGGCAGAAGTATTGCGACAGTTCGGCTGTCGACTTCGACTATCTCCACCATGTACTTCACAGCAGGGGGTGATGACTTGTGCGTTAATTAGTTCATACTGGTAATAGGCTTGCGCAGCATCTGCCGCACTCTCTCCTCACCCATTTGGTCTCGCTATCAGGACGGGGTCGAGAACGCAGGTGACTGGCACAGCGGGAACCCCAACCTAGGCGTACTACCGCACCCCCTGGTCCACAACAAATACTTGACCATGATTTTAAACAACGACAAATGGAGGGCAACACGAATTCCAATTGGCGCGGTCTGAGCCTAAAACTGGGCCTGCCGCCGCACCCCAAATGTTGTTATGGGCGTACACTCCTGATAACCCCTGCCGGACTCCGACGTAGCCCCTGTGCTGGTCCAGCGCATTCACTGCGTGGCCTGTTGAAAGGACAAAACTGCGGCACCATTCATCTTTAATATAACAATCATGTGACGAAGCCTGCCAGCATCGAACAGCATTGTTCATCATCATCATCATCATCATCATCATCATCATCATCATCATCATCATCATCATCATCATCATCATCATCATCATCATCATCATCAGCAGCAGCAGCAGCAGCAGCATCATCATCATCATCATCATCAATCAGTCATCAACACCATCATCCATACCATCGAAAGTTGTCTGGCAGCGGTAGCCTGCTCCTTAGGGATTTAGATGGTTGGCAATAATCGAAGGCCCCCATGACTACCTACTTCATTGCTCCGAGGAAGGTGAGTATTTTGAAACACGCACCCAGCCTGACATAGTTCTCCGACGCCCCCGAAAGACTGCTTGTATAGTCTCGCCAAAATCGAGTTAAAAGCCGCATCATTTGGGTGTCGAAAGATTGTCGTGCTTTCACTTTTCCGCTGCCGCTTGGAGTCTGGGGGGGGGAAGGGTAGTTATGACTAAATTCTTCATCCCCGGCTACAGATTCGCCGCTCTCTAATATCCTGATTTCAGGAAAGAATCAATTTATCCAATGTGACGGGATAGCTCGCTCCTTCCCAGGACTGAGAATCAGGCAGCAATGTGACACTCACTCACGTGAGTCGCCCCAATGAACGTCTGGTGCGTGTAATGGGGTTCGCGTCGTGTTTTGCTCGTGCATATAGGTTGTTTACACTGGTCAACTGCTGTGCTCGTATCCACCTTCGGTTGTCATGACATAGTCTTGCTATTGGAGCAAGGTGGTTGAGAGGAAGTAGAGTGCGGCAGATGCTGTGCAAGCGTGCCCCAATGTAAACAAATTCACGCCCCCCCCCCCTTCCTGGCACACGCGGTGGACGTCGTCGCTTGCGACTGTCGATCTGCCGTTGTCGGATGCCCCCCCCCCCTCCCCCACTTGGCGAACCAGCCTACCCGCTGAAATAAACCAACGTTGAGGAAACACATCGGTTGCCTTTGTTTTGTTTCACTGGCTTGACGGCGTGTGACCATTTCCATGACCAAGAGTTCGTGGAGTTGTAGATGAGTGCCCAGCATCAGATGAAGCTGGAATAAAGGGAGGACGACCTCGTATAATTGACTATTCGATGCGGCTGGTACACCACAAACGTGACTGCAGTGGACGTGCTGTCTCATGGAATGTTGACCGAAATTCTGAAATGTGCTGTCGACTCGAAAAGACTACTTAAGCAGGATTCATAGATGTTTTGGCAGATTTTGAATAATGCATACTGACGCAACAGTGAAAAACGGCGCCTCGGTGGGATTCGAACCCACACTGTAAGGGGAAGGCTTTAGTGCAGCCAACGCTGTTACTCCAAAAACATGACTGCAGTGGATGTGCTATCTCATTATGTGTTGGCCGAAATTCTGAAATGCGCTGTCGACTCGAAAAGATTACTTAATCAGGATTGCTATATTGAGTACCGTTCAGCGTTGTCCCAAGACATTTTAGCCACTTTAGAATTTCGGCTTTTCAAAGACCTTCTTTCCGGCCGTCTGCTAAACTAAACTCTGTAAAGAATAGCCACTTCAGCAGCATGAATTCCTTAAATGGATTTTCGGCGCCTTTATACATTCAGATATATTTTTGGAAAACATGCACGGAAGTACCCTTTTTGTACTCACTTGGTGGCAAATTACGTCTTCTCTAAATTTTATACTTGATGGAATAGTATTTTCCGGTTCTAAAAGTCTCTACATGTGAGGTTTATAATGACCGTCAGGTGTTCATTCATAAAACATCGTATCTCTACATTTGTAAATGTTGCTTGTAATGCATACAGTGTAATTCAAATCCACAGCAAAATTTTATGAACCCCCCATGGTATCTTCTCAATAGCGTATTGAAATATGTGATTTTGTCTACATGGGAAGTATACAGCCTGTAGTTTGATAGTCCTAAATGCAAGTGTGACGGTAGGTCGGGTTCAACATCATTCGGGAACTGAGGTTTTTTTAAAACCGAGTCGTACTCTTCCCTCAAATATAAAATCTAAAAAAGATATAATTGGCCACTAAATGAATAGGAGAACGAATATTTTTGTGCATGTTTTCTATAAAATATACTTGAATTTGTAAGGGCATAGAAAGTCGCATCTATGATGGCGACCCTATTAAGTAATAGGCATCCGCATTAACGATACGCTATAGGACGCAATATGTGGCCCAACCATGCATACTACTTATTACTGCCTGCCGACTCTTACGAAAGTAGAGTTGTTTAATTTGGGTACACTGGTTGCCTTTTTGCAAGATGACATGAGTTCCTGCTTAAATATCATATTCGGCTTATTTGTCGGTTGGTGTACATGCTAATTTGGTATACTTTACCTTTGCTGGCCACCTTGGCGACTTCCCTGTGTCCCGCTGTCGTGCGTTGGGTCAACTTTCCCGTTTTACTCTTAGGGGGTTCGCCAACGACATTTCTCCTTGGATTTCTATTGGCTATTTCCCTGCCTTGATCTCTGAACTTGGCGTCTTATTGTGCAGGCGCTGTATTTGGCTCCCTTGGGTTTTCGGTGTTAAATTCCACTACTGTTCAATTTTATGGGTAACTTTCAAGGTCATCAACGAATCTATTTGAGCCTATTCACGGAATTTGAACATTTTTCCAAAACTTCGTCCTTTTTCACCGCCCTCTTTCCCAACCATTAGTCTAACCCATATAACCCCTACTTCCACCGGTCTCGTAAGACACGATGACCTATCCTCCGAATCCTGATTTGGGTCGCATCTTGCGTCGTTGCCGCGGTAGATATGTGCAAGGTGCTGGTTTGGTGTAACAGAGCTTTCATGTCCAGTCGGGGCGCATTTTTCAATTAAATATACATCTAGATGATGTTTAAAAGTCTCTGTTGCGTCCGCCATTATCACTTCCTTGGGAGGTCCGTCGCAGACACCGACAACTCGCTGCGAAAACGCGTATCAACGAACATTTAGGTGGGGTCGAGTTCATCGAAGCTTAAGAGAATTCCAATGCGAAGAAGACGTCATAGTGGAGGGCACAGTTCCGATTCCTCACAATTCGGTAGGTCTGTATGCAACTAATGGTGGGTGACGTTCAATAAGGCTGACTGAGAAGTAACCAGGCATTTGGATCCACGAACTCAGCCGTCGCGGACCGTGCAAAATTAATGCCCCCAGATGTGGCTGATAGCAGATCTGACATATAGGTTAAACCCATAGAGTGGTCACAAGTCGTAGTCGTATGTAGAGATGACGAATGTTGCCCGCAGTTTGGCACCGTCCTGGACTCGTCAATCGAGAGCCATTTCTCCACGCAGGCGTCCCAGACATTCGCTGTTCAACTAGTCATTACCTCAGGGGGTTCTTGGTCGATTGGAGAGCTGGAGTTCGCCTGATCTGCTTGGAGAATTTCCCGGCTTAGCTTCAGGCAACTCGGCGCGACAGATGGTGGAGGGACCTCCAGTGAAGCTAAATGCCATTTAGCCAGGCATTTGGTTCTAGACTTTCAGCCTTCACGGGCTGTACCACAGTAAGGCCTTCAAGCAACGCGGTCACACTTGCGCAAATACAACATTCATCTCGTCATGCCGCTACGGCTTGTATACACCAACCGATTTTCCGGATCAGCACCCAGCCACGACCGAAGGCACCGTCGTTCCACAACTGCTTTCTCGTCTCACGCGTGGGCCCGCTCATTTTACAGAAAACCTTCGCTGATGACCGTCTCACTTTCCGTGAACCTGTTGGGCAGCCGGCAGATTATCCGGAAACACCAGCACCCCGTTTATTACGTATTTGATTAAGTCACAAGTTTCTTTCTATTGATGAGTCTCCTAGTAGTGGCTGTTTTAGTTCCGCTCCTCTGAATGCACTGCACTCCCTTCGCATTTTTATGGTCAAACTCACGAGCATTTGTTCTCGACCGTGCTTCTGAACTCCGTGGCGCGGAGACAGATGGCCTCAGTTCCTCCCATTCCACTGCTTTTTGTTGTTGATTGGTTTCTTGTTCTGCTGCTTTTAGTCGATATATGGTCAGTGGCCTGCATCATGGTGGAGCTAAAGACGCGGAAACCGCTGTTTTGCGGCCTTAACCAGATTGATCAGGTGAAACAGATAATGACCGTCGTGGGCAAACCCGACAAGGAACTGATGCAGAAAATCAACAGCAGCAGTGTAAGTCAATCTGTCCTCCGCCCGCCCCACATCACTCTCGCCTCTGCCTTTGTCAATCCTTTTGCTCTTTGTATGCGGACGCAACAGGTTTGCCCGGGTTTTTGTTTATGACATCGGCTGTTCCTCCCTCCCCTCCCCCTCATAGAGTACCATTGTGTCGATTGCCTATTCCTCCACTCCCCCCCGCCCCCACCAGCGGGGTTTAGCATGCTTTCACCATTGTCTCATCAAGAGCCAATCGCAAGCGGCCAATTAGGCGATTGTCTGGAGAGTGTTCTGGCCCAAATTCGACCATTCCAAACCCCAACAATAATTAGTGGAAGTTATTTGCGGCTGCAGACAAATGTTTTTTTGATCGTGGTGTTTGGTAGTTTGCAATAGATGTCCTATCTCGTGCAATGTTAACCGAAATTCTGAAATGCGTCTTCGATCCGAAAAGTTTACCGAAGTTCTCGTGTTAATTATCGTGTCGCATAATACCATGAAATTCCAGCCACGTCACGATGTCGGCTGTCGAACGAGCTCCTTATCGACCTTCTGCGTAAACTACATTCCGTAAAAATGGCTACCTAAATAGTATAAATTTCTCTTAGTGATTTCCGTTGCCTTATAAATCTAAGTATATTTTATAGAAAACTCATATCAAAATAGTCTTTCTTTTGCTTATTTGATAACAAATCGCGTCTTCGCCACATTTTATACTTGAAGAGGGAAGGAGTATATTTCGTTTTCGAAAAAAATGTTTTTAATTATGAGACCTTTCAAGTCGTACAGCATCGCATCGGCGCATTTATTAATGCGATGGACAATGGGGTCCACATCCATTGCAAACTTTTATAAACCCTGTATGTCCTCTTCTTGGTAACCTATAGAAATGTGTGATATTACATGCACAAAAAGTGGGCAGTTTGTGGTTCGGAAACCTTGAGTGCAAATGCAACGGCCGGTCGGGTTCAAATTTTTTCGGGCATTGGAAGGTCTTTTTAAAACCGAAAGATACTCTTCAATTAAGTAAAACATTTGAAGGAGAAGTAATTTACTAATAAATGCATAATATAAAGAATATTTTTGTGCGGGAATTCACAAGGGCATCGAAAGTCGATGGGAATAAATTCAGACTACTTTAGCAGTCATTTTGCGGAACGTAGTTTACGCGGGATGTCGATAAGTTCGTCCGAAAACCGGCATCGGGATGGGACTATAATATCTTCACATTATGCCACATGATAGTTACTATGAAAACCCTGCTTAAGCAATCTTTTTGAATTGAGAACACTTCAAAATTTCAGTCGTTATTTCATGACATAGTACACCTACTGTACGTTAGTGCTGAGAGAAATAACAGGAGTATCTATACAGTGCCCCTTGAGTCCTACGTAACGTATCCGACCATCCACCGGTCTGCATGCCAGCAGTGCGCAAATTGCAACCGCCACACCGTGTCTTCCAGAAGAGTCGCGTAGGTGTCTGTGATAGAGGGCGAGTCGGGTGTTGGCTCGCGGCATCTCGATTCTCCAAAAGCCTGATTTGCGAGTTCGGACCACAGTCAGGTAGAAAACGTTCATTTTGAACTGATGTATTCCGCAAACCGTTGGACTGAGCGTCAGGATCAAGGAACGTTCGCGCATTCCAGTATTAGACGCCAGTTGCTAGATCTGGATTGAATTGTCCAGCGCGCATACAGTAGGTGGGCTCACTCGTGAAATGTCAACCGAAATTCCGAAATGCGTTTTCGTTTCGAAAAGATTAACTAAGTAAATTTAGGAAAACTAGTCAGTCTGCAACATGATTCTATAATATTTCAGTTAACTCAGGATGCCGGATTTCGAATGAACTTCCTTCCGCCTTCATGTAAAACTGCACTCTGTAAAAATGACTACTTAATTAGCATGAATTTTTCTCATTGATTTTCGATGCCCTTAAAAGTCAAATTATATTTCATGGAAAACACGCATAAAAATACTCATTCTTTAGCTCATTCGGTAGAACATTACATCTTCTTCCAAGCTCATATTCGAAGGAAGGTAGTAATTGGGTTTTAAAAAAGTTTCTAATTGTGAGACGTTTAAATATCATGAAATGGCCGCTCATAAATCGTCATGTCTCCGCATTAACAATGTGGCTTGGAAAGTTAACAATATGGCTCAAATCCACTGTTAAATTTTATGAATCCTAAATGGTCGCCCTTTATTACCGTAGAGAAATGAATGGTTTTCCGTGCGCGGAAAAGATACGGCTTGTAGTTTGGAAACCCTTAATCCAAGTGTAACGGTAGAGGGAGTTCAAAATTTTCGGGTTTTTGAAAACCGAATTATGTCCCTCCATCGAGTATAAACTTAGAGCACAAGAATGAATACTTTTATGCATGTTTTCCATGAGATGTAATTGAACTTTTAGGGGCATCGAAAATAAATGAGAAAAATTCATGCTACCAAAGTATTCATTTTTCACATAGTGTAGTTATTTCATGCAGCCGAAAGGAAGTTCATTCGAAAGCCGGCATCCTGAGGTAACTGAAATACCATAGAATTATGTTGCGGGATTTGTAGTTTTGCAACCGTACTTAATTAATCTTTTCGAAACGAAAACGCCTTTCAGAATTTCGGTTGACATTTCTTTAGTTAGCCCATGTTTCTTTTCCCTCACCATTCTATCCGACCTTTTTGGTTGCGTCGATTTCGGCGGACATGACGTGGATCATAATGCTTTGTCTGCAGGTTTCCTAGATCTTTTGAGTACAGGCTGGTCCCAACTGCCGCTCAGATTGTTCACTCAAGCTTGCCTGCTTTAACGTTTCAACTCAAGTATCTAGCCGCAAGACAGTGGTGGCGGGCAGGCAGGCCTATTTAACGAAGATTGATAGTTGGCATGTCGAGGTTGCATCATCGGGCTTTGCGACATTCTATCAGGCCGCCAACATGCCAGACCTCAGCTCGCCGCGTCATGGTAGCACTTTCGCTGCTGGCTTGTTCGTCAGACTCTATAGCCTGCCTCGTTCATAACTAACCTCCACTCTAGGTCATTTCATCGTGCGCTACACACTGAGGTTTTTCTGTGTGACGTCTGGCGTGCTGCCTTTATCGTTACCTGCAGGTAGCGTTTAGGACCGAGTTTGCTGGCTTCCGTCGAGCCCAAGCCCTCAGAGCTGAGCAGTCGGACAGTTCTTGTGACTTTGGAGCTGCCTTGATGACCGCCAGGCAGTTGTTTCGTCGTGATCAACCTGTCTTTGCGGTTCCTGCCCAGCAAGTCGGCCGTTCGCGCTGCTTATGTCACAGTTGTCTTCGGTGTCGGAAGAGTGTGGCCTTGTTTCTGACGAGCCTGTTTTTCGTATGGGCCTTGTGTAGCCGGCACTCCCCCTCCATGGGATCCGATCCAGGTGTGACAGCAGGCCTAGGTGCGGCTCCGGCCGTGCCAGCCTCCCTTTTGTTGTTGGTTAAAGTTCTGGTCATTTGCTGTGTGGACCGTGGGGTGTGGAGTGGAGCACGAAGTTGCGGGCTCGAACATGCCATCCACCTGCGCCCTCCCCCGCCTCAAGTCTTCTTGACTCTGTCTTGACACCGGGTCCAGACGGGGGCGGAGGTGAGAGCGCGATAGATGCTGCGCATGTGTACATTCCCTATAAACTTATTCACGCGCAAGTCGCCGTCCCTGCTCTACCTTGCTATGCAGCACACAGTGGACATCGTCGGCGACGACGAACTATCGTGTAGCTGGTTCTTCTCCGGAATGGGGACGCAGGATTCACTCGTCCATTTCGGTAACGTAGCACAGGTGTCGTCAACGTGCGCAACCATACACTTCTGTGGCTGTGGTGTGAATAGTGTTCCGCAGTCTGTTTCGTCTGTTTTCAACATTTTGAACCTCCACGTTTTGCGTTTATTAAGAAAGAGCTATTGCAATCTGACCCCCCAGTCTTACATTTCATACGTACTGGCCCTGCAGACTGCGTTATCTCATCAGTTGGCAACCTCCCAAGCGCGCCACTTTTATTGTAGCGGGGAATTCGCTGATTTACCACGGGGATTGGTTTTCCGGCGTCGACCTCACTCTCTCTACTTTCCCTTTCCCCCACACTCCAGTTGACTGTTTGGACCTCCGACCGACTGGTTATGACATTGAACACAGTGACTGTCGTAGTTAAACAACCTGTCTGCGCGTGCCACACACAACCTTTCGACCGTTGATGGCGAATTTTTGTGGGCCATTGCGAGTGCTGCTCCCCACGAGCGCAACGATGTCCTCCTGCCGAAGTCGATAGTAGCATAATTATGCCCTTTTATTCCGGCAACTAACGTGGTATAGACCACTCGCCAACACCGATCTCAACGCCTTGTTCCTTCATATTGTCGGATTGCGGTGTGTGCTTGGCTGACCTTCTCTCCTCTGTCCTTCCGTCCCTTTTACTGCTTAACTGCTAACCGTCCCCCACCAATTTTCCGTTTAGGCTCGCGACTTCATTAACAACCTGAAGGAACAGGAGAAACGAGAGTTGAGGGACGTATTTCCATGGGCTTCGCCTGTTGGTGAGTACCCTGTGCCTGTTTGCTTACTGCCTGTGTTCACTGCAGTTGCGTTTCTCTAGCTCAGTGTTCCTGACCCCCCAGACCCCAGTTGACTGATGCATGGCAGAAGGCAGATCGAGTGAGGCCGACGCGGGGAATGCCATCCCCGCGGCACTTGCATCTATCGACAGTTCGAACATCGATTTCGATGATGTCCACCGTGTGCCCCACAGACTGCATTGTGGGAGCAGTGACGGTGACTTACTCAGGGGTTTATAGTGCCAGTAGACTTGCGTAGCATCTACCTACACTCTCTCCTCCTCGTCCGCCTGAGCCCGGTGTCAAGACAGAGTCAAGAAGACCGGAGACAGGGGAGGCCGCAGGTGGATGGCTTGGACGGATCCTCGCCTTGGCGCTCCACTCCGCACCCCCTGGTCCACACACAAATGACCAGGATTTTGACCACAAAACAATGGGGTGGTGGCAGTGGTCCAGTTGTGCGACGAATGCCGACAACAGGGTCCTCCAGCGCACCCCGGGAATGTTGGTATTTGTTATTGCGCACAGATAACGCCTGCCAGAGTCCGATGTGGCCCCCGTGTTGGTCCAGCGCATCTAACACGTGGCCCGTTTAGAGGGCACACTTGCATCTATCACGGCGCGCCAAAATGCACTGTTGGCGGAGTTGCCACCTTACGCAATGATTCGGTCCTTCCCAGGACAGCGAGTTAGACTGCCATGGTTCTGTCTAGGCGTGACCCCTGTGGCGTTCACACTGATTTGAGCTCTGAGCCGCGCTCACACCGGTCTGGTACATCTGGAGTAGGAATGTCATGAGCTAGCGGTGTGAGTGTGTGTGCAGCATGTGAGCTACGATCGACAGGTCAGATCCCAAGTTGAAGGTAGAAGGCACCAGAATGAGGGGTTTATTGTGCACAGAACCCGGAGTTGTCCTCTCAGGCAGCAGTGGCCACTGGCGAAGCCAGGACTGGTGTTGACTGAGTCCAGTCATGCCTTAGAGTACCTGGGACAGTGGTGGCAGCCTCTTTTGTTGCCAGTCAGTGTGTGTTGCAGTTGCCGAGGGGCGGTGTCCTAGGGGCCTAGATTGTGGTTGCAGGAAGGCGGTGCGTTCAAGTGGCCTCATGGGCAACTGCGAATCGCGGACGCAGGTGCGCCCGAGCTGGCGGTCGCGTGACTTCGGGTCAGCGCGTCTGGAACGGCTCACTGCAAGAGGGTGCATGAACTTGAGCCAGCGAGTTCTTAAACAAGGACTCCAGACTGGTCATGATGGCTGCACGCTACAGGAATCAGGTCGTGTGAGGTGCGCGTATTCCGAATGCTTAGCTTTGTCAGTCACTGCGCTCACCGTCGGCCGTCTTAAAATTGTCTTTTCCACCTAAGCAAGGTGGGTGTGCTAGGGAGAGTGCGACGAATGCTGCGCAAGTGCGCTCCACTGTAAGCTAATTCGCGCTCAGGTCACCCCCTGCTGCGCCCTCTCCGCGGGACGCAAGGTGAATGTCTTCGCTTATGACGGTCTAACCGTCGCCGCTTATTCCAATATAAGTAGTCTGTGGTTTTATATCATTCCAGCCAGATTACACACTTACATTCTGTTTTGTCTGAAACCCTTTCGACCGGCCGAAGACCCAGACATTTCTGACACAGTTAATTTTGGGTCGTGGACGATGGTCGATGTAGATTGATTTCTACGCGACATATGAAGTAATGTCTGCAGTAACTCAAATACCCATGTTTACCGTCACTGGCTTTCGAACTTATCTTTTGTGAAGTGCTATATCTCTGTTAATACCCAGGGCCGTTGAAAACATCCCGGTAAGATGTGATTGTGTAGCCCCACCTGGTGGACACAATACTGTGGGGGCTAGGGTTAAGTCTAGAAGTTGTGCTTAGAGGTTAGGGTTTGGGGTTCGAGCTAAGGGTTAGGGAAACTACTTCTCAACCACCCAAAGCACAACCACGCACCCTCAATGGCTTTTCTTTTGCATACAACTACTTGATCCCGTCGCCTGTACGTTCCCCGACCCCTCCTGCAAAAACCCCTATCACCACCAGTCCCGTATTTCAGGCGGCTGGGATTTGTTTACCTCAGGTGCGGCTACATAACCGCACCTCACTGTCTATTTTGAGAGGCGTTTTCGCCAAGTCGGCACCGGGGTTTTAAATTATACTTTCTTTCAGACAAAATAAAAATTGAGACTTATCGTGGGATAAATATTTTGACTGACTTCTTTTGATAAATAACAAGTGATAATTAAAGCCTTACCACAGCAACTCATAATTTCAAGTACGAATGCTCGCTATGTTAAGGGGGACATCTTACGATGTATGAAAAATAC
Organism: Spirometra erinaceieuropaei; assembly: GCA_902702965.1. Taxonomy (NCBI): domain Eukaryota; kingdom Metazoa; phylum Platyhelminthes; class Cestoda; order Diphyllobothriidea; family Diphyllobothriidae; genus Spirometra; species Spirometra erinaceieuropaei. Next base: position 156,926 of record CACRXP010000879.1, on the reverse strand, counting down.
TTTGTGGGTGTTTAGTTCAACTGACCAACATCCCTCCTAATTCTCCTTAACTTAAGGCCTTGACCTTTGCCAGCTGGAACCCTGTCGGTGTAGGCTGATAACCAGAACCTCTATCGAGCCACGAACTGGTAGTGGGAATCTCCTTCGTCCTTTTCCTAGCTGAACATACAGACCATTGATGACATCACCTACCGATGCGGTTGAAGCCATTTACAGGCCCGACTTTCTTCCCGTCTTTCATGTGATACTTGTCGCCATCTATAATTTCTCGCCTCTCAGGTGGGGATGATTAGGCCACCCTGGCGCCATTCACTTCTGCGAAACGCTCATTCCCTGCCGAAGGGGGGAGGGGAGGTGGAAAAGGGTTCATACGCGCTGATTTCTCGTCCTCTCAACAGGCATTCTCCTCTGTACACATACCCTTATCCTGTTTTCTGTCAATTTCAGTGCTGGATCTGCTAGGCAAGATTCTGACTCTGGACCCGGACCGAAGACTTACGGCCACTCAGGCACTGGCACATCCCTACTTTGCAACCTATCATGACGAGTCTGACGAACCAGTGGCCAAACCCTTCACGGACGAACTTATCAACATGGACAATCTCACTGTTACGGAGTGGAAAAGTATGTTGTTGTTGTGGTTGTTGTTAATGTCTGCTTTCTGACTGTATGCATGGCTGCCCAGTGACTTGTTATGCTCCTTATTCTGACCCGTTTTTGATGATGATTAAAATCCTAGTCAAGTGTTATTTGTGAACCAGGGGATGTAGTGGTACGCCTAGGTGCGGATCCGGCAGTGCCAGTCACCTGCACCCACTCTCACCTCCGGTCATGTTGACTACAGTACGTGACCTATCTCATGAAATCTGATAACGGAAACTGATGCGAGAATTTCTGAATGTCTTCAACGTTGTGCATTTTGTTCGCTCATCCACTTCCTTCAGTGAAATGTTCTTTTGCGCAGAAATTGTGTTCACGTAACCATATCAAGTAAAGTATGAGTAAATTTTGACGAAAATGGACGTTTGCATATATTTGTGCAATCTCCTTTCCTAATACATGTCCTAGACTCCGGTTACGCATCTGAGCGACTTTTTACTTGAAAGGATAGTAATTTGCCTGCGAGAGTTTTAATAAACAGATTTAGCTAGACTTGAAAATTTATTTTATGTCCGGTGCTAACGGTGGTAATCAACTTGCAAACGCAAAGGTTATTTTAAAAAAAACAGAGGTTTTGTCAGTTCCAATAGCCAAATTAGGAGATCTGTGCGATTTGGTGCCTTAAAGTGCAGTAATAACGCAGATAGGGATTCCTTTGCTTAAGTGGGTTGCAATTTTTTTGCCGTTTGGAAAAGTGCTACCTGAAGTCACATAAATGACCACCAGCAAATGGTCATTTACAGTTTCGAACGTATAAAACACTACTTTTCGTGTAGTTTAGCTTCTGTGCATACCTTATTCAGAAATAGAACGAGAAAAACATTAATAGTTTCAGCAAAATATTAGTATTTATATGGGCGCTCTGTCTCGCATTTATAATCGAAGAAGGGAGTCTAAAAACGAGCAAAAACAGTGAAAATGGCCTCAATGTGTAGAGAAAGGCATACTCTTACGTTTACGGTAGAAAAATATTAGCATTGTTTGGGTACGTGAAAGAAACGGCCAAAAGTGTCAAATTTTACTTGGCCTCACCGTGCAAAAATACAAAGTACACAGAGATCTGTCAACGGAGTGCAGTAATAAACCACTTCCTAAAGAGGCAACTTATTAAGGAAAGTTTTCTTATTGTGTGAAGGCATATTCCTTGCTGACTTTCGTGGTGGAGAGCCATTTTTCTCAAAAATGAAGTTCAATTTTTGAATGAGTCCTCACATGTGACCCAAACGACCATTGTTGTGATAAGGAGCGCCCGAACACTCACTAATTTGGCAAATGCCCTCATGAATAATCTTATTTTAAAGTTCTCAACAGACAGGTAATTTTGGGTTTGTCTTTATGGACGATCGCGTGAAAACACAGAAAATCATGAAGTATTCAGCAAAATTTCGAGACTAATCTGAAACTCAGTGTAATCCAAAACGAAGGAAAAGTGTAAATTAATTTAACGGAAGAAAAGTTCTTATAAACACAAAATGGCACGTTTAAGATCACGCGTGTCAGTTCTATTTAAATTTATTAGGCACGGATCGGCATGGCAGCATGTTACCTTATAAAACTTTTGTCCCTACGATGTCTCCATCGGTGAAATCAAGCAAATTCCAGCTTCTCTTGTCGGACCCCATCTCATTTAACTCCAAAAGAGTCGAAAATAACAGGAATGACTGGAGAACTGTTTTAGAATCTACACTCAGAATGTAGGTAGTTGACAAACCGTCATATATGAAAGCACACTAATTATTAAACGATATTTATATGTAAACTTCACTGAAACACTATTATTTTATTTCTACTTTCATATTTACTACGTTTTTGCTATGAGAATATATTCCATATATATAAAAACGGAGTTTACTAAATCAGAGCCATTTCTGACGTTTTCAGGATATTGCGCTTTTCTAAAAAAATCGGCATTTCTAAACAACGCAACACTGCCTTTAATATTTTATTTATGTTTTTAATTCTTTAAAACATGTTCTTAGTTAACATAGACATTGGACTCATGAAATGGTGTCAGTTTGCAAATGATTGGCAATCATTCGTAAATTTCGATACATTACATGAATCATGCAACGCACTGTACATCTTCGCACTTGTCAATTATTGTTTTCAAATGTTTTTTTCATCGCGTTACCTAGGAGCCATCTGGGACCGTTTGCAGTCTTTCCGACCAAAACTCTCCTCTCTGCGGCTTTCGTAACGTGATTGCGGCTCCTCGTGTTACCGGTCTCCGTTTCCCCCTACACTTGTCGTCCTGAAGCCCTACCTTTCACCACGCGCCTAATGCTTTTATATTCATGTTTTGGTTTGGTCCTGTCCCATTGATCTTTTTATTTTGGACCAACTTGCAGCCCTTTCCCCAACTTAGAGGCCATTTACCCTGATCTCGGTGACTTCCCTGCCACCGGTGCGTTGTAAAGTTTCCTTGTCCCCGCCCCGTGCACATGGTCCTCCTTTTGTCTGATCAGGATGTACGCATGCACCTTCTTTTTCTGTCTTGGAATACCCACCTACACGTACGTCCGCGTGACTGTGGCCTTTTCTTGGAATCGCTGGGTTGGTCTACCTTAATTGCGCTCAGATCACTGTTTCGATCCCGCCCACGTCTTCGCCCGTCGTTACGGTCTCATGCTCCTCCCCCCCCCCCTTGGTCAGGGCCTGTGGCTATTTCAAACCAAAATATCTGGCTTTCTGGCAACAATGACCTGTGGTCGTCCTCGAGGGCGTCTTTAGATTTCATTGGCAAGGTGCTACCGCCAGTCTTTTTGGAAGTCTTATGCCGTAGACTCCTACAAGCTTGGCCACCTCGGTCACGGGCTACGAAGGCGTTGACGGCTGAATATCCATGCTTGGGTGTATTTCTGGGAGTCTATTGTCGAATCTAGGCTCATGGAGTAGGCACAGTGCCCTAAGGACACACAAGGCTTTTTATTCGATCGTGTTGTTTGTGCCATTACGAGATGTAGTCCACACTGGACGTGCTGGTACAGTAGACTTCCAAACTGGTAGTTCGACCCTCGAAGCACACCATCGTCTTGCCAAGTGACTTGTACATGCGTCTGTTAATAGTGAGGGTGATTTTCGATGCCTCTAATTCTCGCTTTTTAAACTACACGGTGAAAATGATTGTGGACGCAATGACTGACAATGTTAGAACAACGCGTCTGTGAATGTTAGACACCGCTTGGTCTTCAACTCCGCTTGTCCATAGCATTATTCATAGGAATACACGGACCCCAGACACGCGAGCTTACCATGGTAGAGTAGGTGGGCTACCTCATGAAATGTCAACCGATATTCCGAAATGCGTTTTCGTTTCGAAAAAAATAATTAAGTAGGGTTGTAAAACTAATCATCGTGTATAATAATTCTATCACAATTCTGCTACCTCAGGATGCCGGATTTCAAAAAAAACCTCGGCTACACGCAGGAACTACACTCTGAAAATGACTACTTGAGTAGCATGCATTTTTCTCATTGATTTTGGATGCTCTTAAAAAGTCAATTATATTTCATGGTAGGCATGCATAAATAATATTCATTCTTTTACTCATTAGGTGGAAAATTACTTCTTTCAATTTTACACTCGAAGAAAGGGTTTGATTCGGTTTTATAAAACTTGTCCAATTCCCGAATACTTTTGAACTCGGTCTGCCGTTACACTTGCATTCAGGGTTTACAAACTATAAGCCGTATATTTTCCGCGTACGGAAAACCATACATTTTTCTACGGTAATAAGAGGAGGCCATATGAAGTTCATAAAATTTATCAGTGGATTTGAGCCATACTGTTAACTATACAAGCCACAATGGTAAATGCAGAGACATGACGTTTAATGAGCGACAATCTCACGGTATTAAAAAATCTCACAATTAGAAGCTTTTTTGAAACTAAATTATACCCATCCTTCGAGCGTAAAATTGAAAGAAGAAGTAATTTTCTGCCGAATGAGTAGAAAAATGAACATTTTGTGCATCTCTCCCATGAAATATAATTGATTCTTTAGGGGCGTCGAAAATCAATTCCACTTAAGTGGTCATTTCTTACAGAGTGTAGTTCCTGCATGCAGCCGAAATGAGGTTTTTTGAAAGCCGTCATCCTGTGCTAGCTGCATTGGGATAGAATTATGTTGCAGGCTGATTAGTCTTACAACCTTACTCAATTAATCTTTTCGATACGAAAACCTATTTCAGAATTTCGGTTGACATTTCATGAGTCACATGTAGGAGCCATCGCAGTCCGACCTTCAAGCGCATGTAGAGAACGCGCTGACTAGACATGAGAATATACTGGCCTCTCAGTCTTGTGCGCCAGCGACCTCTATGATGATAAAGTTGGGCGCAGTTGCTGACGCTGCGCGACAGCCTCCGCCCATGTGTGTCACGTACGCACACCCATCATCTACTACTCAAGAATGAACTTCACCGAGTTTCACACTTTTAGTACACCTGGGATGTGCACTTTCTCCGCCCCCAAATGGACGCCGGGGCACATTGTGGACGTCGTTCGCGATGCCCGATGGGAAGTCCGCCTTTACTTGCAGTCACGACCATACGGCTGATATGCCAAAAGATGGCCCAGTTATCCGGATATAAGCGACGGGGTGAAGTTTGTCGGTACGATTGCTGGCTGCTTTATAACGGCGAATAGGCCGAAAATGACGATTGCCATCTCACTTGTCTTTGTTGGACTCCCCTCAGTACGTATTCACTGCGCGACTGTCTGCAAAGGGCCCTGTATTGAGTCGCAAGGCACGATGGGAC
>CACRXP010000879.1:65146-97385 GCA_902702965.1 Spirometra erinaceieuropaei | reverse complement strand
AAGAGGCAGAAAATGGTGCCTCTGTCTCTGATGATGGGCTCAAGTGAGAATCCCAAACGTCAGGCGAATAAAGTCCTTGTTCCAGCGATCGCTGCTTCTAATTCTGATCAATTTCATTCTTTCACCGCCTGCTTGGACACATGAAAAGGCTCCCGGATGTTGGAATTTTTTAGGTCTCTATGTACCACTTTCTTAGCAAGTTCTGCCAGTGCAGGTGAAGACGTGGAGACTGTAGACCCACTTCGGAAGCTGTTTGGACTTTAAACAGTTGAGGGATCACGTGTAAAAACATTTCGCCGGGAAAGTTACATAACTGTATTCCAGTAAAGGGCACAACATTGTCGGCCGTATTTGCATCTATCCTGCGTTTTACATAAGTCGATTTCCGTTGGTTCAGTCGAATTAGTTAAATCCACCGAGCGCCTCTCTCTGGAGATTTTTGTTCGGGCACGAGAATATGCACCACAGGTGACCTCACGCCAACTTCCAAAGAATTTAGTGCAACTTTTACGTATGGCTGAGAATTTTTCGGACCATCCGTTTAAATGGCACCTGGTAGAGGCCGTTACATAAATAATGCAACTGTTTGCCGTATCCCTGCGGAGGATGCGCAAGGTCCTCATTTTTCATGCTTCTAGGAAATCGCGTCTTCTTCAAGGGTGAATTAACTGAAGGAAGGAAAAAGAGATGGCCTTTTAGAGGTTTGTATTTACGTGCATTTTCGGGAGATACACTCCAACTTGTTATCTCCAGTTTTATTCTTGCTGCTTACAAAGTGCACAGCATGGCCTGTGTACCCACCTATGCAGTGCCATGCGCCCTCCCCCCCCCTCTGAAGGAGATGTCGTCGATGTCATACGAAAGTTATGCAACAATAAGGCACCCGGAAAGGACGGTATTTCCGCTGAAATCTTCAAGTCCTGTGTCGACACTCTGGCGCCCTGGCTCTATGAGGTGATTGAACGAGCGTAGAGAGACGAGGTTGTTCCTGATGACTGGGGCTTAGACATCCTTGTACCTCTCTTCAAGAAGGGAGATAAGACGAGGTGCGAAAAATACCGCGGCATAAGCCTCATCGACGTTGCTGCGAAGATCTTTCTTATTATCCTACTCAGGCGATTCAAGGCTGTGCGTGACTCAAGGACGAGGCCCAACCAAGCCGGATTTCGTGCTGGACGTGGATGCGCAGACCAGATATTCACACTGACGCGCATTCTCGAATTTCGCCATAGCTACCAACAACCGACGGCCGTCTGCTTCACTGACTTTGCCGCCGCGTTCGATTCCGTTCATCGTGAGTCCCTGTGGCGGATAATGACTCAAGATGGTGTACCGGCAACAATAGTCGCCATGATCAAGGCCTATTATCGCTCCACTACTGCAAGAGTCCTGGTCAGCAACAATCTTTCCCAACCGTTCGGCATTCGGTCTGACGTTCGACAGGGTTGTATCCTGTCACCCATTCTGTTCAACTATGCTATTCACTGAATCCTCGGGAGGGCCCTACGCGACAGTGACGGTGTTGAATTTGCACCCGGACACCGACTGACTCTCTCGTCCAGGACGATGATATCGCCTTACTTGCTTCAAGTTTTGGTGATCTGCAGTCTATGGTGTCACGGGTGAGCGAGGTCGCTAAATTGGTCGGTGTATCCATAAACGCTGGGAATTCTAAAGTGTTTTCAAGCTGCATCCCTGACCAGGAGAAGGCACCCCTAGGGATTGATGGCTGTCAACTTGAAGAAGTAGACAGTTTTAAATACTTTGGGGCGAGGCTGCTGCCTAATGGACAGAGTAAGGACGACATTGTCTCCCGAATCGATGCTTCCTGCTGGGTTTTTTCAAGCCTTCGGAAATGCCTGTGGAACCGACGTGACCTCTCCATCGCCACCAAGTTTCGCGTGTACCGTGCATCTGCCCGGTCTGTCCTTCTCTACGGTTGCGAATGTTGGACTTTGCGCGTGGACGATGAGCGAAAACTGGAGGTATCTGACCACCACTGCTTGAGAACCATCCTTCGAGTGAAGTTAACCGACTTCGTCTCAAATGAGATAGTTAGCGCTCGCTGCGACAACATCGCAAGGATAACTCAGGCCATCCAAGAAAGACGACTGAGGTGGTTTGGGCATGTTCTTCGTCGTCCACCTCAGGAGCTCAATGTTAATGCCCTCGATCGGGCTCGACAGAGTTCGTCAAGACATGGAGGTGGTTCTTGGACCTTCGGTATTCGGTTCCCGTCGTTGGCGAAGGGAATGGGTTGGGCTGTCCATATCTGCTGCCACGGATCGTCACGCGTGGAGAGGTTCAGTTCGTGACATCATCGAGGCCGGCCAAATCAGGCATGATGGCAGCCATATCAAGTACAAGTGCAGGTGCCCATGACAATGTTCAGTGTGTATCAGAACTGCACGCTGGTTGGGAAATTACTTTTTTCTGAATATTAGATATGCAGAAATGGCCGAAAGGACTCTTGGTTGGGAACGGGAGTATGGACCTCCCATTATTATAGATAGCATTGCCCTAGATTCTAGAGGGAGGCGGGCGGGCGGCGTAGGACCAGGACAGGGGAATAGGTGCCCCTGTCTCCTAAGCACATTAATCTAAACGCTAGAAGCCTTCAACTCTCGCAGTTTTCGTGATAAAATTCCAAGTTTTTGAGCCTGTACTAATTTACCTAATTTTTGCGCCTCTGGTGAGTAGGCCGCACTATTTTCTGCCTTCCACTCCTGATGCAGTCCTTCTCATACCGCCTCCAGGTTGCCCCCGGTAACGGCCGTCGAATGAAATGCCTCCTCGCGGCTCTGGATGACCCGTCACTCTCCGACCAAGTTGATGCAAAGTGCCGGCGAAGTTTGACCCTAAGGCAGGATCTGTGGGCCATTTCCGCTAAGCTGTCTGGGACCGCAGACTGGCGCAAACTGGCAGCCGAGTTAAATGCCAGCACCTCGCGAAACCTGATTTTTGCAGTGGCCCTTGCCGTGATTGGCCTCATATTTATTTTTGGCCTGCTGTGTGGCCGGGTAACAAGACGTGTCCCAGTGGACCTGAAAGAAAAGTGATTTCTGCTGACCGGACGCCCCTGTTTGGTCCTCCACTCAACCGCCAGTATTTGCTCTATGTGCATTTCCAGTCCCGTGACTTTGTACTGTCGTCAAACAGTCTCTTGACAATCATGTACGTAATACGCCTCCAGAAATCTACGCGGTGCTTTTTGTCCGATCATGCTTTTGTTCCAAGAGGAATTTGTGTGTCGACGTCCAAATGATTATATTTCACTTTCATTTTTTTTCGCCTGCTCACCTTGGCTCTTGCCGTGGGGGGAGGGGTCGACTTCAACTGGCATCCCATGGGAGGAACGCTAGGCGTTTGTGCTGCTTGTAGCCGGCCGATGCCGGAAAATACGCCAGAATTGACATTTGCTACCACCCTCATTTTTGTCGTAGACACGTCTCGTTCATCTCCAGCGTTTTAAAATACCCCATGGGGAATGAAAGTCCACTGAGGGTTCTGAATACTGCTCACCTTGGCTCTTGCCGGGGAGAGGGGGGACTCGCCTTGTTAACTTCTACTGGCGTCTCATTGGAGTAACATTGAGCGGCCTGTTCTGCCTGAAGCCGGGCGAGGTCGACAAATACGCCAGAAAAGACAGTTACTGGAAACACGTCTACTTCATCTTCGATGTTTTAAAATATCCCACAGGGGATGAAAGACCACTAAGTCTACTAAGGTTTGTCAATACTCTAATTCTTGAGCGATGTCCTATGCCTGTTCTGTTCAGGAACTATGGAAAGGTAACTCCATCCGGTTCAATATGAAGTTTGGACTTAGGCATTGGATGTCACCAGTTTGGTAGAATAGTGCTAATCGTAAAATAACGTGAGCAGTGAAGTCGCGTACCTTTAGGAGGTTTTGAAGACTCCTTTACGAGTTCTGAGTCTGGCCGACTTTCTGAGCAAATTTCGCTTTTTCCTGGTCTTGGATGTTAGACGCCGTCTACATCATTTGTCGTGTCTTATCTTATTTTTGCATCTCGCGGCGAACTTTTTAGTGGACATGGAATGGTTGCAAGACAATTTGGATTGGTAACAGCCTGCATCCAGTCGTCCAACCTGCGATTGTCAAAGCTGGGGCGCTTCTTACCATCCCTGCCAGCACCAGCCCCGCCTAGCCCCGCCTGGCCCCCTCAAAAATGGCGGGGCTAGAGGGGGCTAGGCGGGGCTGTGGCGGGGCATGCAACGCGATAGCCCCGCCTAGCCCCCCAGCGAAGAAAAATGCGCAGGGGACGCCACATCCCAGCCCACTTTTGGCATTACTTTAAAATATCGTCCCGATTGTCAAATATACGAATTAATAACACACACAGATTGTAAACCGGTGGACAAAAAAGAGTTTACGCAATGAGGGACTTAAACAAAACCTCAATATATTGTGCTCATCCGCAACTACATTCAGTGGGCGTAAACAGATGCTTTCTCCATGATTTATAAGCCAATTTTGATAAAATAGCTCCTTTTAATTCCAAAGAAGGTACTATAAGTGGTGCTTTTGAAACATATCTTTCGATGCAAATACGCTTAAAAATGCTTCAATGCAGAGGGGGCACTGGCCCCACCCAGCCCCGCCTATGAAGGAGCCATGTGCTGGCAGGCGGGGCCCTGGCCCCGCCCAGCCCCCTCCAGCCCCGCCTATGAAGGGGCAATGTGCTGGCAGGGATACTAGATTGCTCTATAAAGTTCAATGGAAATTCTTCGGTGATCTCATTGAGGCGTCCGCTTGAAACATGACAGAAAACTGAGTCAACAAGTATCGCATTGGTTCGGGGTTTACTAGTCTATCCCTGGTTGCAATGAAATTCGACTTAAAGGGCGATATTGCTATCACTTCAAGACTGGTACATAGTTCGTCGTCAGTTACAAAGACATGATCACGGACTCTTGCTCATTTCGCACGTACTGTGGACGGCTGGACCACCGAGCAGAATTAGATTTAAGTACAAAGTAGTGGCCACTTTCGAAGCCCGGATCGAGTTCATTTCAATCTCGACTGGCCGACCTCGAGAGTGGCCACTACGAGCAGAAATGGAGTTCTAATAGCCGGATTTGTCAACCACAGTATGCACATTTTATGTGCGCGAGAACACCGTAGGTCCAAACCCACGGCCGTGCAAATGACCACGAATTTTGCGCCAATCTTGAAGTGGCCGCATTAGTCTAACTTCGACCCGGTTTGCATTGCTACTAGGGTATTCGTCTTGTTGCACAGAAATGAAACTGCGATCTAAAATGAGCAATAGCTAACACTAAAACAGTCAATCAGTAATTTAGATCTTTAATCCGCAAAGAACGGAAAGTAAGGGGGTATCTCTGAGGCTCGTTTGTCTAGAGCGCAGAGAGACATATAAATCCTTTGGTTCCCGTGTGTTAACTGGAGCCCGGTATACAATAATTGACGAAAATGACAGGTGAGGCAAATAATGCATGTATTTTTGGGATTTGTTTGAGGCACTGTCTAAGTGACCTATCGCCTGTCCAATAGTTTTTACAGTTTTCGAATTAAAGAAAAGTGGGATATTTCCAGTAATCAATTATAGTAACAACGATTGATGGTCTTGTGCCTTATCCGGCAGCGAGAGCGTTCACAGGGGGATGAAAGTTGAAGGAAAGCGTCGTCGTCAACTTGAATATCAACTTCTCAACTTTTGCAAATCAGCTGAGGCGAAGTACGAGTAATTTCATTTTCATCGGTGAGCGCCCCTCTACCATCGCACATTCCCGATCACGACGGGCAAGACAACGAGCCCGTGGCCCAGTAGTTACAGGCGTTGGACTTCTAACTAACAGGTCGCGAGTTCAAGTCCCAGGTGTTTCACACTTCAGGGTCCGGGGAGTCGAGAATGACTGACTGAGGACCGTTAATAAGCCAGAAATAGCCATTCCAGTCCCCCTTGTCTTTGTCAGTAATACCATCCAGTAAGTTCATTATTTCGGACCATTCCTACAAGTAATCTTGTCCAACTTTATATCCTAACTCGATATCGTACTGCTGGCGTGCGATCCTGTGTTTGGTTACATCCGTATTTTCTAATTGGTCGTGGTTATGTGGATTCATCGAATCCACCACGCACAAGTTAACTCCTAGATTAACCTCAATGGGCATTTGGGGTCGCTTTCCGTTGGTATATATCTAGCAACGGAATGAATGACGCGTTAGTTATGGCAGGCATTTTTGGATAGTTGTAGGCCACTATGTGGGATATCTGCAGAAGCGGAGTAAGGCCTAGAGTTCAGAAAACACATCAGTGATCTGAAAAGTAACAGGCCAGCGTGCCATTGTGCCATAAAACGTACTTTGTCAAATTCTTCCGGCATGCCCTGTGAAAACGGAAGTTTCTGGTGTGAGAAATGGTCAGCATAATCCGCTAACTACTTGCCTGACTCCCCCGGCACTTCACTGAGCGACGGTTTGCATAAGAAACGCCAGCTATGCTCCTGAAATATGGCTCTCAGAGGTCTGCGATGAAGATCATGATCGTTTTGGTGAATACCTGATTTGCCTATGCAGTTCACTTTAACGCCGCAACCTATTTACTTACAGGCATTCTCGCGGTATTAGCGGGGGATTAGAACCCTCAGCTACACGGGAATGGCTAAAATCCGCGAATGCTCGACATCACTCCAAAAGCGCCTGCAAGTGCTTATTCTTATGTCTAAAGACCAAATATGTCTTAGGCTATTATCCCTAAACACTTTACTTCTATTTCAAAGTCGTGCTGCAACAGTACTCTTAAACATATATACTCCTCAGCTTCGCATCAACACACCTATACTTGTCACACTTGCGAAGGTGAAAGCGTCCACGATCTTCCATATTTCGGCCTCTTACTTCTCGATGTATCGCATCGTACTCTCATTCATGCCACAGTGGTGTTATACTTTTTCTATCTGGCCTTTAAACACTTCGAAATGGCCTCCTAGTTATAAAGCGGAATCCGCTTCTTTTTAACAGCATTGCCTTTTCTTTTGTAAATCTACAATATTTACGAACAATCTGCTAAACCATGACGCATTTCTAAGGGTTTGGACAAAGTGCAATCGATAGGGTCGCGATCCAATCCTATTAGATGTTCATCTATTATTTGGAACAAATGATTGACAGTACTGCTAGTCTTTGCAGAACAGTTAACTTGGGTACATGCCCGTGCATATCGTACTATTGGTGTGGTGTTGTCTGGTTAGGGCACTCGTATATGGGTGGTTAATCGCATTACGCGAATGGTGGCTGTTCCTCATGGTCCTTAACAGGCACCCAATTCTCATTTGTGGCTCCTCGAAGCCTGGCTCTACCTAACGGGCACACTCGGGTGACCGCCTCGGTCGGCGAGGTAAACCAGATGAGGTTATCCAATGTTGTGTTCCCCACGAACGGTAGTTCCATTCCCACTCCCATCCCAGTCCTTTTCTTTTTCCCCTCCCACCCAATTCCCCCTTTTTCCACATTCCCACTCCCATTTCCAAAATCCCTACGTAGAGGGTGGCATCAAGTCCTGTAGGTGGCCCAGGCTAACTCGATTCGCTCTCTTAACGAACTAAGTTCCAACCGATAACGAAGCTGGACAGGCGTCTGGGATGTCTGGTCAGTCAAACTTAGGGATAGCTTTGCTCAACTGCTCGTGAAAAGATGATAGAAAAGGTGTCCTGGATGAATACTAGGATCACGACATCTGTAAACACACCACGACTCAGAGATGGACAACTCACGACCGAAACAATCAAACAGACAAAACCCACGTCCCACCCCTCCTGTACCTGCCCACCCTCATGACATCTATGCTGAAGGCAAACAACTTGACTGTCGTTGGCTGCTTCATCGTCCCCGTCGGGACAGACCACGCAGACTGGGGCAAATGCTGGGATCACCGAATCGCAAGCCCCAGCGACAACGGCCTCCTTCTCCCGCGAACCAGCACAGAACAACGCCTTCTCCTGATCAACTCCTTTTCCCCATTTCAACGGTGAAGGAGGCGGCATGGATACATCCTCGAATGCGCTGCTGCAAGTTCCTGGACCACGTTCTCGTCGGGAGGCGTGACCAACAGGAGGTGCTGGTGACAACGGCTACCTCTGGTTCCAGCGTGTAAACCGACCACGTCCTCGTTATATCCAGCGCGGGGCTATGAATGTAACCACACAGAACACCATAAGGTAAGCGACTAACAAGCAGGTCAAATATGGTTTGGGTGAATTTGCCTGCTAAAAATTTCGTTTTCAGAAACCAACTGACTATGCGACTGCAGGATCTGTAAGCACCAAATGAAAAGACCCCGTGGAGATCCGCCAATGCGAACTGCGGGGCGCTATCTACACCACCACATCGGCTCTCTCGATGTTCATGTCTTTAGAACCAGGACTGGCTTGGTGGCGATGATGTGGACATCAGCGATTTACTTGATTAAGAGAACAGACTACACAAAGTCTTCATCGATTTCCGAATCGAAGCAAACGAAATGGCTTTCTACAGATGTCTCCGCCTCGGGCAGCAAAAACCACAGGTAATGGAAGTCGTCTGAGTAGTTCTTAAGGCCGATGAGGTCCGGAGGTATGCGCACAGCAGTGAAACAAAGCCCTCCATATCAACCTACGCCACCTCTGGCTTTCCAGTCAAATTAACAGCCTCTCTCCCCAACACTGACGGAAAGACAATTCTGGCAAATAAATCACAGGTTCTGGGGCACTAGACCGAGCATTAAAGGAAAGCTTTTGAGTGCTCATCCTTGATATCTTAGGCCGCTATCAATCGAACCTCCCAAGTGGAAATGAAAACCGACCCTGACAACCCGTCATCCCTCTCAAAAGCTTTCGGTGCTGTGCAGCGACTCTCCAGCGGGAAACAGTCTGGTTCCGACGCGACCACGGCAGAAATTTACAAGTATATTGACCCTAAATGATGGACAGACTTTCAGTTGCCCTTCTAGACGATATGGCACCAAGACCAAGTTCCACAAGATTTCAAAGACACTGGAATCGTCCATCTCATAAGCCCAAAGGGGATCGATAATAACATAAGGAACAGGGAGAAGTCTCGCTGCTCAAAATCACGCGGGATATCCTTACGTACACCCTTCTCAACCTCTTCAGTGGGCGTTGAGACTGGAGACGGCTGTAAGAAAGTCATTGTGGCTTCCATGGACATGATCGTCGACGCTACTAAATATAGATGGAGTGTCCGGAGTTCCAGACCAACCACAGATCCATAAACATCTCACCAAGGTGACGCTGGCACAACCACGACGGCCACCTGGTGAGGATGGATAATGGACAACTTTCAGGACGTCTCTTTTGTGAAGATATCGCTACGTATGCGCCGCTACAAGTATAATTGGTGCAGTTACAAATCTCCCCAAAGACCTGGAAAACCTCACAAACGACGTATTGGCCAGGAGAAGGACAGTGAAGACTGAAACAGCAATATGTGAAACAAACTAAATCGCCCCTGTCAGAGCCAAGAGGGAAGCTTGCGAGTCTCGGATGCCCGCGACTCTCAGCGCCAAAACCCAATCCCCCCTCCCAACATGCTCCATATTCAACGAATATTCCGCCTATAGATCGATCTCGGCGGACAACTCTTGGTTTATTGCACCAAAAGCCCAACGACCGAAAATTCCGCCTATTCAAATTACCAGCCCCAGCACCCAAAGCGTCCTGGATGACTAACACACTCACTACCGTTGGTCGCAGTGCAGGTAGTCCGCAGCCCTTGGTCCCCGCTGTCTCCGTCAGCTCGGCTACAGCGTCTACGATAAAGACGGCGACCACCAACTCTCTCACTCCCGTCAGGGGTCAAAACACCCCCGACGCTTTGTCAACCACTATGCCCACTATCTTCACTCCCGCCATTGGCGATGTTAACTAGATGTCAACCTATTCTTACTGCAAAACTACTCACAATAAATTAGTGACCACGAAGAAAGTCGTGCCTTACAGCAGATATAAGGTGCCTCTGCTACATAATCACCATCATATGTCTCTTAATAAATCATTCCACAGCCTTGGACAAAATGCAGGTTACACCAATGAGACGATAGTTCGGACTCCATGCTGGACCTTCCTTTGTAGATTAGAAAAGAAAGACAGTTGTCCATTCCTCTGGCAGTTAAACTTCCATGGACTCATGAGATATCATAGGTACCGGCTTGCACAGTACAGTGTCCGACTCCGGAAAGGGCATCTGAATGAATTCTATCTAGACCAGGTGATTTGAAGACTTAAGTCAGATTGTTTCTGTCCTCAGCGAAGTGGGCGAGAAGTAAAGACTACCTTCTAATGCAAACAATGCAGAATTTTATTGTTATGCTGGGTGGGTTTGGTGGAGAAGATTCGACTAATGAGGGAATACCGATTGAAAGAAAAAGAGAGGCCTGATGCTTTCGTTGGTTATCCGTCTCCATTAATCTGTTTTGTCACCTCAGCATCGAAATCGGTCACGGTTTATTTTACTATGACGTACTTTACTGTAAAGATTCTTGGGGTGCTCGGAAAACTTCGGGAGTATGTTTAATGTGTATTTCCTTCGAAATCTCTTAGTCTCAGCTTTACGCATATCTCGCCGTCGTTTGTATGTATTAGGCAAGTATTCTGTAAACCACGTTAGCTGAAATCCTCCGCACATTTTATTTCTTCACGTTCAGTCAGTGTACAGTTGCCATTTTGCCCACGGCGGACAGTTGCAGTTTCCTTTCTTCTCACTGGGTAAACTAGATTAATGATTCTTTAACCAAAGAAACGGAACATACACCAGTATTTGTTAAATGCAAGCTGCATTGTGGTTGCCCATAGTATTGCTGAGATATGCGTTTACATGCTAAAAAATTTGGATGTATCTTTTCATTTGTAAAAGTGGATCATACTAGGAGAACATGAAATATTCGAAGAGCATAGCAATACTATCTCCAACACTTATTGACGGGATGGTTTGCAAATCCAGTATACTTTCCTTATCTTGGGCTAACACACGTCCTAGGCAATTTAAAAGTTACATCCCAGAATAGCAGTTATTTCGCCGCCTTGTCTAAATAAGCACCCTTCTGGTATCACTATGTCCTTGATTTATTGAAAATATCGTCCATGACTCACTTCGATGAACATCGGTATGCAGAAAAGTGGACTTATTTGCACAATACATAAGGTATTCAAAACTGGTACACATCACTTATCGTTCGAAATAATCTTCCACTACTCACTCCCCTCGCGGTATATGGGCATAATTATTGTAGACATTGACGGCGAAAATACTAATAATTATTTTTATTCAAGACCCGTCAGGGTCCCATCAAAGCAAGTAAAAATAAATTTACATGCGAATTTTAGACGAGGTAGGCAAAATCTGTACACAGTGCAGTACATAGTTTTTGAGATTAGAAGTCCGTTAAGAAAAATGATAAGCGAGGGGTGAAAAAAATCCATTTGAAAATTTAAAAATGATTGGATTAATTTTACAGGAGAGAAAGAAACCCCTCGAAAACATAGAATCAGGAAAATGCGGGCAGGACTGGCCTGCATGTGGCGGTATAGAATGGATTATATTCGGACATCATTAGGGCGGAAATGAATGTCAGCTGTATATGGCATTGTATAACGGATGTCATAAAGGGGTAAGTAGGCGGGTCGGTCAGGACTGGCCTGTATGTGGCGTTGAATAAGGCACATATGTGGCGAAATTGAATACCAGTCTCGAGCGGATAGGAACCCAGATGCGGTCGGTTACATTCAAACGAGCCCATCCGAGGATGGGGCAAGGGAGATGCGACCAGACTACTAGTATACGGCGAATACAGAAGGCTTCGCCAAGAGCGTCGATGGAGCGCATTCTGTGAGGGCACGATGTAAACCAGTCTCGAGGCGATAGGAAACCAGATGCGGTCGGTTACATTCATCCGAATCCATCCGAGGATGGGGCAGGGGAGATACGAGCAGACTACTAGTATATGGCGAATACAGAAGGTTTCGCCAAGAGCGTCGATGGAGCGCATTCTCTCAGGGCGCGATGCATGAACTGAAAAATTGGAAAAATTAACATTTCTGGTGAGGGATCATATGAAGCGAGACTACTCACAAAGGAAGGAAATGTGAACAGATACGGAAATTTAATGGCGGCATACTAAATTCCCGGTGGCCCTTTCCCAGTGTCATGGAAAAAGTTGTCCGGGAAGGATGAGGAGAATAAAAGTTCAATCAAGTCAGTATTCAGATAAAGGTGTAGCCTTCTCTTAAATGTGTGTAAATTTTCTGAAGATCTTATATTTATTGGAAGGTTATTCCAGACGAAAGTATATCTGGAAGCGAAAAAAAGGGAGCGCTTAGAGATGGAGGACGCTGGAGGCGGTATAATCAAGGACGAATTGCGAAGATTGTGTGGGCGACTACTAGGGGTGAGTGCTGAAATCCGAGGAAAATTTGAACTATGATTAACGCGGAAGAGGAGACAGGAGCCTGCTTCTAGCCTTCGAACCCATAAAGAAATCTAGGTTAATTAGCTGGCATCTATCTGAGTAGGAGATATTGAGATGTTCCCTATCTAAAAGTTTTTTAAGAAACACGTTTTTGGACATTTTCAATTTTTAAACGACTAGCTTTATTCATCAAACCAAAGAATGGGCAACAATACTCGAGAATGGGAAGTACAAACACACGATATAGCCTTAATTTAATTTTAACAAGATAGAAATTGTAGGAAATAAAGCCACAAATCTGGGCAGCTTTGGCTGTAATTCTGTCAGCGTGTGGCGAGAGATCAAGATTACTTGTGTAGCTTAAACCTAAATCCTTGACGTTGATACATTCAGTCCTAGGTGTGCCTTGAAGGACCACTGGTTGGGGTAGCCTCTGAGGTTCAAAACACATATAGCGACATTTAGACGGAGCGAATTCCATTAGCCATTTTGAGCTTTAAGCCGAGAGAGCAAGCAAGTCAGCACGGATTTGCTCCAGGCAATGAAGGCTCGTAGATTTTTTGAAAGAATATACACATTTGAGATCATCGAGATAAATAAATGATTGAGAATGTTTAACTGCTGCCGAAATATCATTTATGTAAAGCAAGCACAAAAGAGGACGTAAAACGGTACCTTGTAGGTCACCACTTACAATAGGGCTTTCACTGAAAAGTGAAGATCCCACCAAAACCTTTTGTTTACGATTAGACAGGTATGACCTGAGAAAGTCTATTAGTGGACTGCGAATCCCCATAGCGTCCAATTTAACCAAGATTCTTTTATGTGGTACTTTATTAAAGGCTTTACTAAGATCAAAATAAATAACGACAACAGACAGATGGCCATTACAAACAGGTAAGTAGATTGAGAAACGACAGATGACATGTTTCACAAGAGCGATCTGGTAAAAAACCATGCTGGGGAGGGCTTATAACTTGATTGGCTATCCAATAGTCGGTAATTTTTACGGCGATAATTTTTTCAAAAATTTTGGCGAAAAATGTGTTTTATGGAAACCTCGATAGTTCTAAACGTCAGGACGATAGTCAGCCTTAAATGCTGGAATGATAATAGAAGTTTCCCAATAGTCAGGGAAGAAGTCATTTAAGAGAAATACTGAAAAGATTTTGCTAAGCAGAGGAGGAAAATCTCTTAGCTGTCTTATAGTAGATTTTGGGATATTGTCCGTACCTACTGAGTGAGAGTTAGGAAGATGACTTATCAGTTTTTTTGAATACATTCAGGAGAAAAATTAATGATGCTAAGAGAAGCATAAGACAACGGAGGAATTAAAGGGGTAGGGTCAGTTGCAATGGTGTAATGTTTGGCAAAGAACGAATTTAAAATTTCTGCTTTGCCTTACTCCTCTGTAGTGAAGGCATCGCTAGTTCTAAGCAATGGCGGAATGAAATGGTGGGACTTAGCAGATGATCTTTGACGGCAGAGCTGAGCAACCGATTTAGAAGCATTCATGTCATTAATAGCTAAAGACTCTCTACGCTTATCTCGCTCGAGCCTCATTTTGGAAGCTAGTTCAAATATTTCAACGATTCACAGATGAACTGATAATGAGCTCACAGAAGGATCTTTAAACTGCTTCCGTAACTTTTTAAGTCTGTTTTTAAGAAAGTGTGGGACAGCGGTGGAATTAGCACTCGATTTGAACGTCTTCCGAGGAATAAGGTCAAGAAGACCTTCTGTTACGCATTGTAATAAATTGTTTAAAAAAATTTAGGTCATTATTTGAAAAAATATTGTGCCAATCAAGAGTGCATGCCAAGTTTTTTTACTAATCCCTTGTTAACATGAATAAAGTCAAAAATACTGCGTTGTACTGTTAGCTTTGCGGAAATGTCTACTAGAAGGCGACAATGGATTAATGCATGATCTATTGAAAAAAAGGTCTTGATAGAAATCCATAGATAAAGGGAAGGTGCCATTAGTAAAAATTTAGTCTAAAACACTATCGTTTCTGGTCGAAAAGTGAACTAATTGAGATAAGTTTGAAAAGTAAATGGTGTCAAGCACCTTCTGGAATTTAGGAGGAGAAGTATGTGTGTGCCAGTCAATTTCTGGCAAATTGCATTTGTAAACATCCCACTGGAAAAGCGTCGTTTATCACTTTGTCTTATTAAAACCCACCAATACTGTTAATCTTAGCGCCGACTCGAGTGTCTGGCGATTTTTGGTTCAAAAAACGCTTGTTGTACGCTTAAGTTTAATTGTACCTTGCTTGTTACAATACCAGATTTCTTGAGGTCCTGTGAGTTTTCATCATTCCATACCTATTTGGAAAGCAATGATGTGGTTGCATGCTCCTCCATAATTAACGCCGTCAGTTGAATCTATGCAAAAAGTATTTCGCGATTTAAAATTTATTTGCGATCATCTGACAATTTTTTACATATTCCCAACGATACTTACACTCAAATTCGGTAACTCCTTTGGTTGTTAGCCATAGCCTTTTATCCTTGGTCATGTGAATTAAAATGGGTGGAAGGGGTAGTATTGGCAACCAAATCTTATTTTGTAGAATAACATAACTACTGCATATCATGATCCAGTCTCTTTGCTAGAAATCAAGGAATTTCTGAACGCCTAGCCTGGTCCCAGTTGTACTTAGTTTGCCTGGATGTCCACAAACGTCTGCAGTGGTCACTTACTCGATTAATTTCTCAGGGGCAATACAACACCCCTGAAAGCGCATAAGGCCTAATGTCTGTATCAAGTTACTCTGTAGCCGTCTGTTACTCAGATTACTTTGACGAGTTCTTCGAATTGTGTGGGACGGATCGTCTGCATGGCCATCACTTTAACCTGCAGATGAAACTGGCCCATACGTACATCCGACGGAACGCTCTCTCGCAGAGGGTCATTGGTGGATGGAACGGACACCCTGGTGTTTCTTTCGGAAACCATTGAATCCTTTACATGCAGACCAGACGCTCATTTTATGAGAAATTACTCTATATATAATTACGATCGTGGTAGCGGCGGTAGTTTGAGACAGGCTCACACTTATCGTTGGCTTCTGAATTTTCAGACTTACTGAGGTAACAATGGATTGTATTGCTGCTTTTTGATATGAACACGGAGCTGAGGTGCGAAAGCGTCATTCCCTTACTAGACCGACTTAAACTGACGTAGGTGCTCATTCCCAGTCTGCCCTCTTCCAAGTTCTCGTATTCTCGCATTCATGCTCATATACTTGTGCGAAAACCCATCCTTTAGTACCTACTCAACGGCATGGTCAAACGTTTCCACGGCCAATCCAAAATCAAAATGCCTGAGACAGAAGACCAAACGAATTGATCTGACTATCTGCCTCAAACACTTTTACCTTTCGCGAAGCACATCATTTCGATAGGGACTACTACTTAGCTGAATTGGTGTTTGACACAACCTTCCGACTGCCAAAGGAGCAGTTCACCCCAACCTCTAGCTTCAAATACAAAAATCCCGATAACGTTGAGCAATGCCTGGAGCTATTTTTGGCTTCATTATTCACGTTGCGCAATCCATTGGCTGAGCCTTATGCCGAAAAAGACTTTGGGGGTCACACGCCAATGTTTGTCTCATGGATCATTTGCATAAGCCGCTGGAATCACATTATGAAGGAATGCAAAAGGTACTCTCCGACTTCACGAGGACTTGCCATATCCTTCGCTGCATCACAGCAGACGAGGTCAGCGTTCACCGGGTAGAGGCTGCTGTCCCAGGCGAACTGCCAGTCCAGTCCCATAGGCAAAAATAGGCCTTTCCCGCAATCCCTGCCCTTACAACTCTCCTACATATACCATTTCGTCCTACCTCAACACTCAGATTGTCGCTGATCGTAAATCTTTCAATACCCCTGAAAATGACACCCACGTACCTGCTGTAGAATGTACTTGAAAACGAATCAACCGTTCGGCCGACTTATGGCATAGAAGAGGGGACCGTACCAGACCCCATTAGGAGGCGCCAACACTTCGGCTAACTTAAGCCTCTTTCCGTCAACCTTACACACCTATATACAGCTGTTTGCGCGCATACCACTCAGTCCTCGGCTCCACGATGTCGGCGATAATTTTGTCTTCATTGAATGACCGCAGATGCACACAGTCTATGCCCAGACATACACTTTGTGCATGACCAAGTTTCTTAGAGGGCTGACACCACTCTCGATAGCAATTTTGTCTCTGTCTGTCGAACCTCCTCTGCCGACTCAGTAAAGGATGTCATGCTCACTGCTTATGCTGACTACTTATGTTCTATCACACCACGATAAAGCTGCGTCTTTCATTTAACCAGCGACACATTTCGGTGTAAAAACATGGGTAAATGAAAATCAAGGTACGTATGTTCAATATATACTGTTATTACTGCAGCATACTGCCTGCCAGACCCGTGCAATAAAGACTGTATCAAACAAAGCAATGCATTTCAATTCCCACGAATTCGGTGATTGGTCGACATCGCTGCTACTGCAAAAAAATCAGCATGCACATGAATGCACCACGAACTAACTGAGCAACTTTCTTGCCGAAGTCAAGATATAAACGAGGGAATTTTTTGGAACCTTTACCATAAATGAGGATAAAAATGCCCACTAACCGCTTGTAAAGGAGATGATTAAAAATATCTCTAGGGAACCTACAATAGAAGAATAAAAATAAAGTCAAAAATAGCCAGCGAAATCTTAAAATTAAAACAAAAAACTGGGCAAAAACGCGAAGTGCTATAACCGGTTTTTACTAAACTGACTTTCAGGCGGAAAAATCAACTTGGAGTAAGTGGGCGTTCCGGTCGCAGATAGGTAAGTTCATACATTGCCTGTTATGTCATGATTTCGCATTGCTATTCTTTTGAGCCTTAACGTGATATAGTTGTGCCATTTCTGTTTCATCACTACGGTTAAATTGATTAATTCGTCAACTGTACCTGGCCATTGTTCTGAACACATTACAACATTTTCTATAGTCATTATAATGACCAATTACGTACATAGGGAAATGCATTTGCTTTCTGTGGGTAACCGGTTTTGGTGCTCTTATGTAAGTTTAGGTTGTTGTCCTCAGGTTGGATTTTGTGAGTTACCGACAGCTTGTGAAAGGTGATTTGTCCGTTTTTGGCCTTTGTAATTATCAACGCAGAGTCTAAGCGTGGTTCAATTTTCTTGGCTGCTATAGAATGGACGGATAAGCATCCACGTGACTGTTTGTAAAGTCGAGAAAACTGCTGTTGGACAGATTGGTCGTTTGTTTGCTATACATGCTGTAGCTCAAGTTCGTTTCATCACAGTTTTTCGTTTCGGCAATAAAGTGATTAATGGGACATGCCATCCTTCTCGGTTATATTTGTTCAGTTGCTGAAGCTTGTCAATGTCAAAAGTTTAAAAATTTACCACTGTGGCAGATTAACATAGTACAAGTATGGCTGTAATGAAGTGCGACAAGTGAAGTGCACCTAATTTCCGTGTCTTAAACCTAGGTGAACCAGAAGTCGATAGGGCTTCAGGACGCAAAGAAGATACAATAACTGCGCTGAGACCTCAGCACATTTATACACCTTAAGTTCATTATGCAAGTCCATCGCATAAGCAAATACCAGAAACCTGCTGGAAATAACATTTATCAACCCGCACATGTCGAGGTGAGTAAAAATCAACAGGTTGAAAAAAACCATCGCTTTTTCGATCGTATTTCATAGTTAGAAGCGTCCCATCAGGGGATTTAGGGTGTGTCATTCGTATTTCCTACGACTGTGTTACTAGCTGTCCCCGGCCAGGCCGATGATTCCGTGTTTATATCCACTTGCTTGGCGATATGCTGCAGCACACCTGGACAACTAGACCCTCCACTTTCTCTAACGACAGAAACCGAATATCGGAGGTCCAACAGCACTCCCAAGTTTTGACAGACTATAACGAAACATGTTTAGAGCCGACATTACGAAGGCCTCGAGGTGGGCAGCTACACTGAACTCATGCGGCGGACGGCGAATGAGTCTGAGCCGCCGCTGGCGTTTTTCTGGATGACCTGAGATATTATCGCAGCTAATATGGAGTGTCTTATTCAGGATAACCGGCTTACCTAATTGGAAGGATAATTGTTAGACAGCTTTGGTCAGACACCTAATTTTTGCCTTGTTCATACTCATAAGAACCACCCTTCAAAACCACACGTGGGGACTGAACGGAAGAATGCAGGATGGGCATGCACTCTCGTGCCGCTAGAAGTATCGCGACCAGTCTACATGGGCTTTTTACGGCCTACAAATACCCTGCCATTAATAGCAATTAGGGCTCTGCCATCATCTCCACTCCATTTAGTCGGCAAAGCTTCTCCGCTACATATTTGAAACTGTCCGCTTCTTCAAACTGGCAGCCACGTATCCTAAGGGGCACCTTCATTTGGGTCGACTCACAGTTGGAAATCATATCGGTCTTGCCACCATTGATGAGTAATTGACAGATTCAGCGAGTCCATTCGCACACGACAGTGCATTTCGCGTGTCATCATAGCTTTAAATCATCTCAATCAACCGGCCACGAGCACGCATATGAGAGTACGAACAGATTGGACAGAAATATTGGAGACTAATACTCTGTAATAGCGTCCTATTATTTTTACAATTGATGTATCTAAAGAAAACGCGAAACAGAACAACAGTTAGTAAAATGCAATTTGTCGCTGCGATAAGTTGGCATGACACCCTCGTTGGCCAATAAATAGAGTGACACAATTATCAATAAATCTGTTGTGAAGGTTTGCATGTAGAAATTTAGGTATCTTTTACGAAAGATGAATGAATAAGCTGTTCGTGGTAGGTGACCGTCTCCATATGGACACCGTCATTGCTACAGTTATTTCAATATTTTGCCAGCCAACTGAACTGATGTTAGATGGATTGTCAGGGAAGAACGGGCGGGGTTTTCGGGGGTGTAGGCGTTTATCAATAACAATTTTCCTCCGTTAGTAAGCATTTGAACGGATATGGTTTCTGCTTTACATTAGCGGGCAGTATGTGGGAATCCTGAGAATTGCTTTGGGGCAGGCCAGCATTCTCAAAAAATGGATCACATTCAGACTGTCGAGCGTTTTTCTTTAGTAAGACCTGGCCAAGGGAGTTGAGTCACATAGAATGAGTGCTTCAAGTAGACAGCATCCGTTTATGTGATGTTCAGTTATTGACGGCACATAGAAGTTGTCTGATTAAGTGAAAAAAGCGTCCAGTAGAACGGAGTCTCAGTGCATCAGGGGCGAATTGCAAGATTTTGAAAGAAACAAATAGTCTTCCACAAACGCTTGATCCAGACGCTCGACCTGACCATTTTTCTAGCGATTGCATGGTGTTCTACCAGTCGCCACTTTTCACCGGGAAACTGGTGAATGTCGGTTAATAGGAATTTCGATCCCCGATCGGTGTAGATGTACAAGGGTATCGAATATGTGGAAAAAATTGCATAAAAGCTTAATGTCCGTTTCGTAAGTCTGGTCCGGTCAGACAAACGCAAAGAAAAAAACAGCAATATCCGCCACTAATCGTTAAGAAGTAACGATTACGTGTCACTGGCAGAAGTAGACCTTTGACACCAATTAACAGTCGTCCGGACGGCCGGGTAGCCTTGATTAGTTGTCATTGTGCCCGAGAACAAAAAGCGGAGTTTGATTTCACAGGTGGTTTGACAGTTAACGATGACATTTCGAAAATCTTTAATCAAAGAAGAAGGTTTCTGGCTCGCGCAAAGTCTGATAGCCAAGAAACATCAGAATTTTAGTTATTTACGGACAATTCGACCGTCGTAAGCGACAACGTCCACTGCGTGCCCATCATGGTTGAGGTAGAATTGGTGGTTTCCGCGTAAGTTATTTTATAATGAGACGGGCTTGAATAGCAGCGTCCGCACTCCCTCTTTCCTCATCTACCTTAACCCGATGGCATGACACTGACAAGACGACCTGTAGTGGACACAGGCTCGGTGTCCTGCGAACCCGAAATCCCCGTTTACGCGTGCTGTGCATTACCTGGTCTCACTACTTCTATCAGGGTAAAGTAAGAACGATTCGGACCTCATACCAGTGAGAATTCTATAGAAGCCAACTTAAGAAAGAGCCACTGCAACCCGATGCACAGTCTCCCTGTCACTCCACCATACGTACCACGCGGATTGAGTTATCTCATCAATTGTCAGCCTTTCAATCCACCACTCTCAGTGCATCGTAATAAATTTATGCGCGCCAGATTTATTGAAGTCATACGGGCGGTGATTTGCCGTGCGTCAGAAGTCCCCTGTCTCAGTCTTTCTCTCATGCATCGGACGACTGTCCGAACCTGTCTGTCAGTTGGTGAAGTGGCAGACAGTCCGTCCACGTGTGCCACATACGACTTGGCCACAGCGAAGTATATGCTCCCTACGTACGTAGGATGAGCATGCTTTTACTGCGATGTTTCGTCATCAATACCGGCACCTACCAAGTGAATTACGTGTTTGCTGCAAAAGTTATGCATGATGTCGTGTACGCGCGGGTTGTGGGCTGAGTTCCTGTGTGATGTAGGATGCATATGTGTAGATAGGGCCTGTGCTGTAGCAATTTAACAAAGATTATCATGGATGCGCAGGTGGTCAACTGTGCCGAGTGTCCCGGACATGTGAGACGAGAGTCGTGGGTGAATCTTGGCGCTCGTGTACTGCTTTTCCAGTCGCTGCTGGCCGAAACATCATTTAAGCCGGCTAAATCAGGCATGATCGCAGCCGTACCAAGCACAAGTAAGTTTTAGGCTTTTGGTATTCAGGATTTGCATGCTACCCTCTTCACCACGACCTCTTCTATGCGATAGACCCGGTAGTTTGTGACTTCAGCTTGCCCATCAGTGCGCCACGCCTGCTGATTGTGGACGAGGTTTTTTCCACGTCTGAGGGTTAATTTGCAATGTTAGGGTGTCCTTGTAACGACGCACCTGTCCACCCTGTCTGCGTAGCCGTATAATAGTCTCTTGGAGAGGTGCTCGTCATCTATTCTTATGATGTGACCATTCCGGCGCAGCTGTATCTACCCTAGCATGGAGTAAATACTGAGGATTCCAGTTCCTTTTGGGAACTTCTGTCCTGCCACTTCAGCTTCAGCGTCCTTTCTTCACTTTTGTTGACGCTGCCTGCCCCTGCTTCGTACATGAGCTTTGTCAGGATATCGGCTTGATAAATTTTCGATTTATTGTTCAGCCAAAGACCGCGGCGGTTCTAAACGGCGCCTCAAAGCCGACCGAATACGTGAATAGCTTTGGGGATTCGACTTTTCGTTTTCAACTTTCAGTTTTTGAGATTGTACGACCCAGGCAAACGAATTCGTCCGTGGATGTGAGGCCAGCTTCATTTGCTCTAGTCCCGAGCGCTCTATACTCAATCGATCATGCTGGTTGATACATAACTACAGTCTTCACCGTGTTGATAATCCGTCCAAAGTTTGCGTGGCCGGATGCAAAGACTTCTACAGCATGCCCGATTCTGAGTGCGCAATCATCCGCGAACAGGAGATCATGAGCATCCGTCGCGCGTGCGCCGGATTTTGTGCAACTGCCTGTTAATTCGATTGTCGGCTTTGATTCTTGGCCGCTTTCCACGATGGACGTCCATCAGCATGTCAGAGAACATGGGCCCGAGCACGCCACTCTGCCCCATCCCACTTTTCATTGCGAATGCTTCCGAGACTGTCCCATTGTTTTTAACCTGAGCCGTAATTCTGAAGTGGAATTGTTACACCATCTGTCTTAAACGTTCCGGGCATCGGGGTTTCAGCATAACTTTCCAGACTCCATCACAGGTTGACTGCATCAAAGGCCCTTGTCAAATCTACGAATGTGGTATAGCATCTGGTTCGCTTTTCCCCGCATTTCAGTTGTTATTTAGCTCTCAGCGAAGACCATGTCAATGATTGCGCGGTTCCCTGGGAATCCGCATTGACTTCCAAGGAGATCCGAGCCACGGTTGAAGATTTAACCGACCAAGGGGGGGGGCGGGCGAGGATTTCGCCTGCGATGTTGAGGAACGATGTGTCTCTGTGGTCGTCACAGAGCTGCTGTTTCCGCCTGCGTCTGGACGATGGTCGCATCCTTATAGCATTTATCTTACCCGCCGTTTGCTTATCTTACGGACGCCTGCAGACTTTAAACTGAAGCCTCATCTTGGAGATGACATGACTGTGATTCGTACTCAGTCGATACCACACATCTCCATAGTCACTAGCACGTCACGTTGGTCACGCCTACGAATGATGGCGTGGTCCAGCAGATGCCAGTGACGCAAGCGTAGGTTCGTTCGTGTCATCTTCGTATTGGAAGGCGGGTGAAGACGTTGGTTAGAAGGCTGTGTTCTGTTAAGGCCTGCAGGAAAAGAAGACCTTTACTGTTGCAGCGGCCGATTCCGTGACGCCACAGGCCTCTCCACCAAGTGACGTGGTCTGTTGCCGGTGGAGTTGCTAGGAGGGCATCCAGCTTTTCATAGGATTTTTTCTTCACGGCATCGTCGCGTGTCACTAGACACTGGGTTATCAGACGGTAGTTG
This sequence comes from Spirometra erinaceieuropaei, assembly GCA_902702965.1. Lineage (NCBI taxonomy): Eukaryota > Metazoa > Platyhelminthes > Cestoda > Diphyllobothriidea > Diphyllobothriidae > Spirometra > Spirometra erinaceieuropaei. The sequence goes on along the minus strand of CACRXP010000879.1, from coordinate 74,355 downwards.
ATGCTCAGCAGCTGACGGGAAAGTCATCCCACGATGTCGATCTTGACGGTAAAGGCGACCCCATCATCTGTTACTCTGCCTTTGTACGTCCGCTCTACCAGACGGAGTATCCGGCACCCATCTCCAATTATCCTTGTTCGACGAATCGGATCTCTTTGAGAGCCGTGATACCCACCTTGTTGTACTCCAGTTCTCCGATGACTAACGATGTCCCCCTTTGTGACTGGTTGCTCAACGGATTGTTCTGCGAAACCAATGAACATTCCCGACTGCACGAATGAACAGTCACTTTGAAAGTCACCAGGGGGGTACAGGGACGGAGATGGATATGCTCGCTTGGTCGCATATTTTGCATTCACGAACCACAGCCAACTTGCACACTACGTGATTAGCTAGAATTTGCTCAGGAACATATTTCCTTGCCCTAAGTAGGGTTGCTGAATCCCACTGTAGATCAGGACAGAATGATGCTCGCTTCTTGATAGACTGGGCGGAAAAGACGCGAGTGGTGAACCACTCTGGTTCAGTGTGGCGGCAATTGAGGCGTCTGAAGTATCACTTTCGACAACTAATAAGGTATTATACTGATGGATAACGACTATGGCTTTCATAAGTTTCTTCTTAAGAGTTTCAAGTGCTTCATTACTTTCAGTGGTAGGGGTAAGATTTATTGCGGATGAGCAGATGAATTTTATCCTAGAAATGGGATATTCTTTGTGGATGGTAGTTGGACAGTCGCAAAGCTTGTTGTTGTGACTAGGTCTTGCGGAGGAGCTATTTCGCGCAAGGGTTTCAGGCGATCCAGACCTGGTTTACTGTCTTCCTTTGTCACTTAGCAACGATGATGCTCGATTTGCCTACTATCGATGACACTTGGTTTCATTTACGGTCAGTCCATTGTTTTATTTCGGTCAGGGAGGGGGAATTTCTGAAGATTTAGTTCATGCTCCGCGAGGCTATTTCCACAGACGATGACACTGCCTACGAAGACAAAAATGTTCCTCTGGTGCTCACGTGTAATAGCGTGTCAGTTATTCGTTGGTAACATGCACCTCCTTTGGTCACACCAAGTGGAATTCGGTGAAATTGGCACAAGCGTCCACAGGCTTCAAAGGTTGTGTATGATCTCTTCTTTGCGCCGATAAGCAGCTGGTGATAGGCACCATTGAGATCGAGAGCGCCAAATGTGTTGTAGTTCGTAATACGTTCAATTATTGCGTCTATTCTGGGAGATGGATGGGCACAAAGGAGTGCATAATTGCTGATTGTTTGTGGTCATCATCGACTATAACCCGGACTTGAACCTACTAAGGTGATGAGGGAAGTTCAGCGAATACCTCGGAAATGAGATGATAAATTCCTCCTTATACAAATTTCCCATCTGCGTTAGTGTGCTTCTGAGATTCTCTTACGATAGGCATGCACCAATGTTTTAAATTAGGAAACAAACGAGAAGACTCGATACACAGTGCATCGGCACACAGCAGACTGACGCTTTCGCCCTATTGCCAACAGTCTTCTCGTATTTGAGCGAGAGGAGGGCGTGTCCGTGCGCGTCGCCGGATAGGGTTTGGTGGCCTTGGATACCTTATGTCAGCTTTATACAGTTTCTAGCTACTTCAGAGCACTACGGAAGACGAACTGTAATTCTCAGAACTTCCTGTACTTATATAGGTTTGAAAATTCGTCTCTTTAATCAGCACTTAAACCAACGCATTGGAAAGGCGGTCAGAACTAGTAGACCATACTGTGGCAGAAATGGACGGATGTGTTGAGGCAGAGAGGACCTTTCGGTTTTGTGATGCTACACGAACTCTTAAGAATTGTCTGGCTTGATGAATGCGCCACTGACAACATTGTCGCGATTTTCTTCTGCCGTATCAGCTATGAAATCGCCAGTTTTCACCAGTTATCTCGGTTTTTGGATGAACTAGTCGCGGGCCTGCCCACCTTATCTGCATGTCGCTAGAAGATGGCGAGCATCTAACTCGTTCTTAAGTTCTGGGCAGAGGCCTCGCAGTAGTTTGCCAACTTCTTCATTACTGTACCATTCATTGATGCATCCACAGACGTCCAGAGCTGTCTAATTAGCCACTAGGCTCGAGTTTTTGTTTCCAGATTTCAGTCGTAGGCAAGATTTTTAAACGTGCGAGGCTATTGGTGCCACTGGTTGGAAGCGTCTGAATCACTGGGATCAAAATCAAATCGTTCAAGTCTGAGAAATCGATCCATTGTGAAATGTTATGATGTGTTAATTGTCTTAGTCACACGGCCACAATCACGCGATTGAGAGAGCGCGAACAAAGTTGGATATAAAAGCCCGAATGAACGAAAGCGCGGAGCGGAACAGCGCTTAATGAGATGGGATCCGGTTGGGGAAATAAGTTAGCATAACAACCGGGTAGAGTTTTTTTGAGAATAGAGTTACCCTTCTACATGATTGAAACGCCCAGTTGCCTGATTTTCTAGTCACTAGCGATGTTTTCCAGAGGGAAGGGGACGTGGCGCTCGGACCACTGTTTTTATCTCTGTCCACGACCTCCCAGATGTAGTTCCTACTGAGTGCCCAATGTTTATGGACTACGTTACTATTTTAGGGTAGACTTGGGACCAGGGTCCTCTCCAGAAAAATCTCATTCGTCTCTCCACGTGGACTGTCCAATGGGGATTCCACAGGAAATGTGTAGACATCCTAATTTCTCTTAACCATCTTCGACCTGAATCTCGAAATGTGTCTGTGCACAGCATCAGCTGAGGAAGCCATTCAGTGGGCCGAATGTTTCACCAATGTGAGAGTTATAACCCCTCGCTACTTAGTCGCAATCGACGCAATACCTAGGAGCTGCTGTCGTGACATCCTGAAAACCTGTGAAACCGCGAGTACTCACATAAGTTTACTGATAAGTTTCTCTCGGAGTGCCGTCAACTCCTGTCCTCTGAGTTTGGAGTTTGACCTCCTTCAACTCCTTCCACAACAGAGTGCACCGGAGAGGCGCAGGACAGAAGCGGACCAGAAGGGGATGCACACAGGTCCGCGATGCGGTGAAATAAAGGTTCGGCTTAGTTTTTAAGTTTACAGTTAACTTGCGGTTGCTGCAGATGAACACGGAGCAACCGGATTTAGGAGCGAGAACTATTGCGTCTTCTCATGCTGAATATTGTATTGGCAAAATGATGTCCTCTTTCTACAGGCGATCCGGTTCTTCACTAACCTCCGGTGAGATCACATAGGGCACTGGACTTGCTTCGAAGATCCGGGACTGAAAATGCAGCTTAGACTCAAATTTCACGGGTTGACCGCGGTAGTGACTGGGGAATTGACATTAAACAGTGCTTTATGATTTGCCAACAGTTTCTTTACAGCAATCAAGAATCATAGGAAGGTTTTGGTCAGGAAGACAACGGAGGTGGTAGTGATGCAACCATGTTCGTTAAGTTGCGTCGAAAATGTTGTGTATGCAAAACTTGCCCATAAAACTGGCCATGCTTAAGATGCGCTGGACCAACACGGGGGCTAGACCGGAGTCCCGTAGGCCTTATCGCCATCGAGTACTCACATAAGTTTACTGATATGTTTCTCTCGGAGTGCCGTCAACCTCTGTCCTCTGAGTTTGGAGTTTGACCTCCTTCAACTTCTTCCACAACAGAGTGCACCGGAGAGGCGCAGGACAGAAGCGGGAGTCGGATTGGTTCACAGCACGCGTTTTCCGGGTTGCACAGGATGTGCGCGAGACCCCGACTACCACCATACATGGGGCTGATGTGACATGCTCATTCGTAGGCCTTCACGCCCCATCAGCCACTGCGCCCAGCTGATTTTCAGACTTTGGCAGTCGGCTGCTGCATGGTAGAGGGAAGAGGCAGTGAGGTCGACACTAGGGGATCCATTCCCACGGCACTTTAACGCATTCCTCACTACGACAAACCTGACGCGCTTTGAACCCCTCACGATGAGCCAAGAGTCGTGGTTCGAAAGGCTGCCAACTGATGTGATAACTCCTCCCTCCCCAGAACTGAGAGTCGGGCGGAAATGGTTCCTCCTTAACGTAGCGTTAATGACACCCACACGCGTGGGATTTGAGTCGTTCTCCGGAAACGCCGGTGCATGCTGCGTTGATCGGGCCGTGTGCGGTACGCGCAAACGGACCTTTTGGCTTTCAGAGCCCGCCTCCGCCGCCTTGACATTGTTTTGTCATCTCTCCCACTAACCCTGAGTTTCGACCCCTGAAGACCTGATGATACTTTCTATGGAAATTCAAAGGACTGAAAGCCCACTGAGTCAAATTTCGCTACTGTAGAACTGATACCGGTAAGAGCAGTCTTTAGCGGGCTCGAGCACTTCGCAATCGGACTGTTGGTTTCATAGCTTTATCCTTACTTTGCATACGTTCAGTGCCATTAAATCTTCTTTTCTTTCTCTCTGCAGTTGAAAACTTCCTCGAGCGACGTCATAATGATGAGCTACAGGGTGTACTTCCTCCTCTTGGTTTCGTTCACAGTAATTTTCTCCCTACTTTTGCTTTGGTCAGGAAAACATCCCCTCACTTTGTACCATAACTACGTAAGTGAGAGACGCAATTCAATAAGTATCGCCATTTTTTAAAGTTTTCCTGTGAAAAAAAACCAAACCTCATTTTTTAAAGCAAGGCTGGTATTATCAGCTCAGTGGGACACTTTTTGCTGGTAAAAACCGCTTCTTCGTAAAATTCAGAGGGTTCAGAGTTCACAAACTGCATAGTACCATCAGGTCAGCAGGCTAGTTACGGTAGGTGGGCTAACTCTTGAAATGTCGGCCAAAATTTCGAAATGCGTTCTCGTTTCAAAAAAAGATTAATTAAGTAGGGTTGCAAAACCAATCACTATGCAGCATAAATCTATAATACTCCAGTTAGCTCAGCCTGCCGGCTTTCGAATGTACTTCTTTTCGGCTGCATACAAGAACTATACTCTGCAAAAAATGACTACTTAAGTAACATGCAACTTTCTCATTGATTTTCGATGCCCTCAAATACTAAATTATATTTTATAGAATACATGCTTAAAAGTATTCATTCTTCTACTCATTCAGAAGAAATTCACGACTTCTTCCAACTTTATACTCGAAGGAGGGGTATAACTCGGTTTCAAAAAGTTTCTAATTGTGAGACTTTAATACCGTGAAATGGTCGTTCATAAAACGCCATGTCTCTGCATTTACCAATATGGTTTGTCAAGTTAACAATACGGCCCAAATCCACCACTAGATTTTATGAACCTCATATAGTCTCCTCTTAATACCGTAGAGAAATGTATGGTTTCCCGTGCTCTGAAAATGTACGGCTTGTAGTTTGGAAACTCTGAGTGCAGGTATAACAACAGGTCGGGTTAAGAATTATTCGGGAATTGAAAAGGTTTTTAAAAACTGAATTATACGCTTTCTTCCAGTATAAAATTGAAAAAAGTCGTAAATTTCCACCGAATGAGTAGAAGACTGAATATTTTTATGCATGTGTTCCATAAAATGTAATGGAATGTTTAAGGACATCGAAAATCAATGAGAAAATCGCATGCTACTCAAGTAGTCATTTGTTGCAGAGTATAGTTCATGCATGCAGCCGAAAAGAAGTTTATTCGAAAGCCGGCACCCTGAGGTAACTGGATTTTTATAGAACTATGCTGCATAATGATTAGTTTTACAACCCTGTCCAATTAACTTTTTTCGAAACGAGAACGTATTTCAAAATTCCGATGGGACCCCGACGAGTCCTTAATAAACAATTATTCATTTATTTCATCAGTTGGCCCACCTACTGTACATGCCCTCTGGCTACTTGTCTCAGTAGCAAGTATTTGTTCTTGTCTGTGGCCTTAATTACTATTACTGCTTTGGTCAGACTTAATGACATCCATGGTCAGTCCGTTGCATGTGTGTTGATCTATTGGCCTCTTGTCGACGATTTTAAATCCGTACTGGTGATTCCAGATTATTCTACCAATACAGCCTGATAGTAGAGAACTGTACAGCGTCTCATAAGTCTCTCCGATGTCGGGAGCTCAGTGCAAGCACCGAGCCTTCATGCACGCGCGCGTACGTGTGTCAGCCTTACTCTTCGTGACAAGTGGCCATGCTATTAGCTGAGCCACTGCAGTCTCAACCATCAAGATCGTGCGCTCAGTCAGTTGCCATTGCTTCGCCAAAATAAGCGAAGAGGCGCCTTCTCGCAGCACACTCGGGGTTGAAGTTGCACACACAGACCGAAGGCCACCATTAGGCGTCAGGTGGCGAGACAAAAAGACCCACTGCCACGGCAAGAAACATCTGGAGTCGTTTATCGGATCTGGCGAAGCTGCGGGCAAAGCAACTACGTCAGCGAAACTGGAAGACTGCTCCGGACGCGAATCGCCGAACACGCGGCAGCGGTGCGGAGAAATCACGCAAACTCTCTGGTCAACGAGACCGGGCCACACATTCGAGTTCGATGAGGCCAAAATTCTCGCGAGAGGCGATAATCGCGTGAGACGCGAGTTGCTGAAGTCATGGTTCACGGGACCTCAGTATATAAACAAATGCAACGACGTCCGCATTCCATATTCGGTCTTGAGGGAGTCTGGTGGCTGAAGTGAAGAACCACTCTGCGAGCACGCAGGCCGGTAAGCCAGATGACTGAGCAATCATCACGCCAGCATCCGACACGGGTGCTGAGATTTCAGCAATTAACAACTTGCATGCCAGCCATCAAGCAATTAGTGCACCAGCGGACAACAATTCTTCACGAAAGGGAGAGCGGCTTATTACCATAGGTATGCGGTAGCATAGTGACTGCATCCTATAAATACCGCAACTTCCTGTGCACGAATCACCCGTTTCTGTCACTGTCTCTGATGATTGTTTCAAGTAAGAATCCGAAACGTCGGGCGAATAAAGCTGTTGTTTCAGCGATCGCTTCAGCTTCTTATTTGCTAGTGTCTTGCATATCAGTAAAGGTTCCAAGTTGGCTAAAATAGAAGCAAAAAAACGACACAAACGCGACAACAGAGGAGGGAGAAGTAATAATAACTAACCGGACCAACATTGCGCTTTTCAAAAAAAGGATTTGGAGCACAGAGAAGAGGGGGATGCGGTCACTGGAGCAAGAATTCCAGCCTTCCGATGGCCTGACTTGCCACTCAACTACATTGTCAGAGACAGGAAGGGAAAGGCGCAACGGACGCACACGAGGTGCAGTATTCAGGGAATGCAGTCGCTACGTTACCTGCATGCGTTATTCAAGTTTCGCCGAAACTGCATGAGTTGTTATGGTCTCTGCAGCTGAATATGGCAGGCGTTGGACAAAGGCTGACGTCACGTCGGCTATTGTGACCAATATAATCTCAAACTGACTTGGCTTGAACAGACGATCAACGCATTAAGTGAAAAAGAGGGCGTAGGTATCAATCAAGCACGTATCAAGCACTTAATTTCCTCACTTCCAGTAATCAAACGCTCTTCGCAACCACCACGGTGCCCTAACAGCCGTGGTTTGGAAGAATGCCAACTCGATCTTCCTCGACTATCCGTTAACGGGGCCTTCATTTCACTCCTATTTACGTGGTAGCTGGTGGAGTCATGAGCTAGATTGTCTGGCGTGCGTATGTGGACTGTTTTGCTCTATCATCACCTGTGCGCACAACGCTCTGCGTTGTCTTGACTTGGTCTTTCCATTGGAAGTCGGTAGGCGTGCAAATAGAGTTGGGCATGCGCAAACAAACAAATTCGTGCGACCGGAACTGCAGTGGTCCAAATAGTTCCCGACGAACGTACTGTTAGTGATAGCGGATGTCGCACGTGTGCCTAATGAGGAAAAACCACGAGAATGTATCTCCTGAGTTTTGCGCTCTTTCCGAGTGCAGTTGTTTTTCGAAGCGACTAGGTTGTATTTGCCTAATCAGAGGCTTTAGGCGGTCAGGCTGTTCAATGTATCATACACCAACACGATTCCATGCGCCGTACTATGCGCATATCCTGGTTGACTGACCTCATCGTGACCGCATGCCCGAAATATGACATACAAGTTCTCCACTACTACTTGCTAAATTCAGACTTTTCTGTTTGACACAGAAATTTCTCTCTTTTTTTCCAGTTTTCATCCTCTTCCTCCTCCGCCGCAGGCATCACAGGGGGCAATCCTGAAGACCTGCCTAACCAGCCTTAATATGACTTTCGGACGTTGTTCCCCAGCTATCACCGTAAACTGCCAATCGGAGCCCCGGAAGAAGGCGCATACATCACCTTCACCACCACAGTTGCCACGGCGCTCACTGCTTTCATAACTGCCTTTTCTGGATACATTTTTACCAGTTTCCCCGACCCCCTAACAACTCCCAGAGTGATCTAATTTTATGTAAAAACGACTCTTCTCTTGACTACTTATTTGACTGTTTGCTTTTACTTGACAATGCTAGGATTAATTTTAATCCGACTGTAGCCGGTGGACAACTGATGTGCACGCAGAGCCGGTTGTCAAGGTCAAACGACAAGCTGAAGCCAGGTCTTACGCTCAGCGTCTGCGTAGGCGGGCCTAGTGAACTCAATCCGGCGTTTGGATACATGTATAACGGTACACAGCCGAGCCGATCACCATGACCTTAATCGCATCAGTCGCGCTTTTGTGGATGGTTAGTTTTGTAAGCATAAGCACTGTCACCTGCAATCACGACAGGAGCACAAGCGCGCGTATAGGGAGTCCGCTTGTTAGCTGGATATCCTGTGCGTCCGTAGGCGGTTGGTAGTCGAACGGCCCTGAGCGGAAGCTCGTTGCGAAATTGGCGATTCGGGTCTAGTCGCAGAGCGTCAATTACAGTGCTACCATGGCGTGACTTCTGGGTTTTGACAGGCTAACTGCCTTAGAATGTGCCGTAGAATCCGATGACGATACTGCAACTCAGCGACCATCGATCAGGATCAAGTCAGCTTGTTTCCACCGCTTCCCTGGGTTTAGGTTCTTGAGCTTAGGCCCTAGCGAACATAAGAAACCACAAAAATATGTAGGCCATGTTCCGGTGTCCACGTGAATTGATGTGCCCTCCCACCCCAGCTCGGTGGTGCCGGCGGATAGTATGCAGACCAGATTACCCGATCGGGAATGGAACCTTGGCGTCCGATGGTGGAATGTGCAAGTTTTTCCCGACCCTGGCACCCGTAGTCTGGCGACATACAGTCTTCATCAATACAACGCGAATGTCTCCTGCCT